>BMAV01025547.1:329101-342710 GCA_019973955.1 Trichonephila inaurata madagascariensis
AAATCGTACTTTGGATTTGAATTTTGCCTAGAGCACCCCAGCCAAACAGGCGCTTAAAGGATTTTTTTTCCATGCCGTATAATCATATGACTTGGCCGCTGTCTATTTTCTGCAACATGAAACCGACTTCGACTGGGGTCGAATCCGCAACCTTAGGTGCAGAACGCTAGCGACACGCCACCCAGCCGACTAATAAACATATATAAAAAAACAAGAAAAATTTAATGTTCATGTCCTGACGCTTTACACGTATTTTCTGGAACAATCTTTCCTATTTCGGGAGAAATTTTGATATTTTATTATACATTTTGTGTGCCGATAGACTGGCCGGGCCGCAAAAATGTTCGTTGTGGGTCGCACGTGGCCAGCGGGCCGCGAATTTGACAACCCTGGTGTAGAAGTTAATAGAGGAGTTGTGTGTCGTCCTCGTTTCTTGGCCGGGTTCACAAAACTATGACGCCCATCACCGATTTCTTTCGTGTAGTTTCTGAGTGCGACGTTAATATGCAATCAATCAACCGATAGGAAATCGGTAAGCATTCAATAAATAATAATCAGACGCGCTTTCAGAGAAAGATAGCCTTTGTGTGTTACTCTGTAGCCCATAAAACCATAACTTGTAATTTGATGTGCTTGCAAGAAAGTCTACCTTGGGGTTTAAATTGTATTAAAGTAGTGTTATAAATAATTAAATAATCGTTTATAAGTAATTTAAACATAATAAGTGTTTCAAATTAGATTCCAAGAGAAGTTTGAATGTCTGAGACTCCAGTGAGTGTGATTTTAGCAGTTTAAATATCTTTAACTCCTTTTTTTATCCTTCATGAAAAGAATAATTAAAAGCATTTCTCTTGAAAAGACTAAATTTCACTCTCAAAAAGAAATCTAAAGTTCTTCCGCAGAATGCTTAGTAAATTTCATTTTTAAAAAGTTGATTTCTTTCTTTTTAAAGAAGTAGCTGTAGTAATAATATCCTTTTTCTAATATTAGCCCACAAGAAAAATGAACTATATTTTGTAAAATTAAGTTTTGAAAATTCTTGGCATCACATAATTACTTTTAACTACAATAAAATTTTTTTTGGATAATTATTCCTTGTAATTGTTGATAACTGATAGAAAGTGTCACAGTTACAATTTATTCTTTGTCTGTTTTTATTTTGCTTAAATTAAATCACGAAACTATTACAGTAAGTATTTTTAAAAAAGTATTTATAAAATAATTATACATAAGTATCTTATAATATCGTTTGTATTTATTTGTGTATTGTAATAAGAACGGTAGAATAACACTGATAAGAAATGCTAATTCTTCTCCTATTTATAGACGCAATCGTTATATTTTATTGATCTCGTGAATTTTTCCGGAAAATTGTTTAATCGCTTTTCTTGAACTTTCTTGGCCTTTATATTTTTTTTACAAATTGAAGATCCGGTAAGAAAAAGATCTGCGGTTATTGCTTCTATATTTCCTAAAAGATCGATATACATCAAAAGACCTAAAATCGATTGATAAATCTTTGCTATTATCTTTGAGTTATTTATATATATATTTTTACTTTTCATTTACGGATAATGTTCTTTTTGATAATGATATTTTTTCCCAAGAAAATAATGAATAATGCTAATTCGTTAATCACTTCGAAGGATAATTTTCTGTTTTTTTGTTGTCAATATAGCAATGTATATTTACGAGGTGTGTTCGAAAACTAAGTACCGGTTTGGGAAAACTCGCACAATTTTTTTTTAAAACAAAATTTATTTTTACATAAAAGAGCATATCGGAAACTATTTTTATGAATGGCCCCCGCCATTGTTCAGACATTTATCATATCGGGAGACCAACTTATCTATACCTTCTTCTAAGAAAGATACCACTAATGATGTGAGTTGAAATGTGTGAAAACTCATTACAAAACAATCTTATTGTGAACCGCGTCTATTTTCACGAATTTTCTCAGTCACTTTCTCAACCAAACCGTAATTCACAATAGAACGCTATTCACTCCGTGAATCGTCATGAACATTGGTGCTCCCATCATAGAATTATCGAATTCACTTTCTCACCAACCCATTATTCATTACATCTTCACCACAAACTTCAAAAGTTAACTGTGAATTTCAACTGGCTTGAAATTCCTTGAGTTCAAAAAAAAGGATTACAGAATGCACTTCACAGTCAGCGAGATCGGCAATCGTTTTAACATTTTGAACGCTCACTAACACGTCGTCATTATACTGACAGAAAATGATCTGAGGAATCTAAGAACAGGAATAGATAGCTTTGAATAAATCATTAAGAATAGAATTTCGACAGAATAAGAGTTTTAGCATTAATACAAAAACAAAGTTTCAACATACCTCACTTTATTCCACGATTCGATTCAAATAAGAACATATCGCGAATAAATCAACAAAACAAATCTGTTGCCAGATACTTTGCATTATCAGAAATGTGTGACAAATAAAAAATAATAATAATTAAATGAGTTGGCGCAGCTTCAGTTCATGAGCCAACACTTCTAATTGAACATTTTTAAAGTAGTATTTAATAATCTAATAATGAACATATCAATATGTTTATTGCGTTGTAAAATTTAATTTAATGAATCATTAAGACCAAAGACATCAATAACGAAATTAAAAATCAAGAAATGTTAAAACAAGCGAATATACTACAAAAATGAAAGATTAGTTAAACTTTCAAAATCGTTCGAAAAGCAAAATTCTCATTTAATAATAATAATGTGATAAGAATAATAAATTTTAAAGAGGTAATTTTATTATTAATATGGGCTTGTATTTATTAAAAAATATTTGTATTTATTTATATATTGCTTATAGCGCTTATCCTATTTAGTTTTCAAAATTTTTTAAAGAAATTTATTTTTTTTATAAACTTAAATAAAAACAATTAGTTAATATTCATCTAGAGTATATGCAAAAAATTATGTAAATTAACATTTGCTTTCACGAAGAATATAAATTATTACTTTAAATAAAATACAATCTTATTTTCGCTTTTCGAAAAGGACCTATGTAAACAATAGTTTAAAAGTCTCTTGAGTATTATTGAATTAAAAAAATAATGTTTCACATATGCAGATAAGAATAAAATATTTATATTAGTAAACGCGTAAGCCACTCAGTATATAAACAAACTCTAAATAAAATTTGTTTCTTCTTCTTTATGAAAACTAGAGCTTTAAAGTTAAGACAATAACATCTTTATATTTATTAAGAGAAAAAAATAGAAGATTAAATGTTCCCAGAATTTCAAAAAGCCAAAATAATTAAATGGTAAAAAGAAAATAGTTATTACACAGGGACAAGAAAGATATAAATTTACAATTATTAAATATTCATTTTTAAAGAAAAACTTACATTTAAAATCAAAATTTTCCTCGCTTCAACTTAAATAGAAAGGCAACAAATAAAGCTATAGATAAATGTAATGTAATTTGTTTTGTTTTTTTCATACAGGAGATTTTACTCTCAAAAAGAAATATATTGAAAAAAATGTGTTATTATTTTAGGTGTGTATATACATTCTTATAAATTTAATTATTCTCCTGTTAATAAAATGTTTCGAAGGTCTGAATGTTAAAAAAAAAGGATTGAAGACAAAACACATATTTACAAATGGAAATTTATTTGCTAAAATGTAAGTAAGATAAATATTGCTGTTAAAAATTTATTTTATTACATTCGCGGATGAATGTTTGAAAAAAAACCCATTTTCATCCTACATTTATATTGCTTAGTGAAACTATCTTTATTTTAAAATTTTGTATCGAAATATATTTGTAAGTTTTATTATTGTTATGAATTAAATATGTATTTTGAAGTTAATAAAACTAAAAAAAAAAAAAATTTTGAGAGAAATCTTTAACTTTATTATTAAAATTGTTAGCAACTTTCAAAATATTAAATTTACTTTGAAGTATTCCATTAAAACTCCTGCTTTTATAAAATATAGAAATATAATTTAAGAGTTTCACTGCTTTTATATTTAATAAATTTTATAAAAGAATAAGACACATATAGAAAGGAATTTTAAAATTTTTGTGAGAAAAATTATAAAATATAAAATGTAAATAAAATGATAATTTTTTTTCTATAGAAAATAATAACAAAAAATAAAAATAAAATGTGATTGTTTGAAATGTTAAAAAGGCAGCTTGTAAACACATAATTTTAAACTAACTAAAGTGACAATAAATAGTTCTTACCTAAATAAAATAACATTAAATGATTTCTCACTTAAAAAATAATGAACCGCAAAAAATGTAATTCATATTTACATATTTTCTGTTCTTCAAAATTTTTATTTGGTTCATTTATCAAAATTCTGAAAGGATTTTTTTCCCCTGACTCTGGAATTTTTAACATAATTATAACAAAAGCCTTAACACGAAATAGGAAGAAAAAGTTCGAAAAATAGTTTGCATGGCCATTGTAACAAAGCAAGGTTTGTTGTACCACCTGTTGTTGATCGTACACAGCATGACGTCACATGTCTTCAAATGATAATATATTGCATGCAAAATAATCTATTTGAATATTTAACCATGCTCCCCGTCATTTTTCCTTAATATTTATATTCTACAGTAGAATATCAGACAATTATTGAATCGATCCGAATTTTCAATAGATTCTTTTATTCTGGTCAAAGAAAGAAAGATGATGTCAATCATGTGAACATAACATCGAACTACACGAAATATTAAAATGATAATAAAATAAAATTATTGCAAAATTTGCGTCATTGGATAGGATATTCTCTCATTCGCTAAGTGCTAGACAAAAAAGTAGAAAATTTCTCAGTGCATAAATATTCAAAAGTAGATAAACTTTATGATGAATCAAAAAATGTATAGATTATTTGAATCACACACATCCGATGTTGTAATTTTAAATACAAAAATTATGTAATTGTTTAAAATGAAAGAAATATTCTATCACACACACACACACAACCCTAAACAAACTAAAAATTTAACTAAACTCAGTGGCGCGACAGCCCATGAGATTCAAGGCCTACTGTGCTTATTTGAGTGTTCGTGACCTAAGACGTTGATGTGCATGAGCAGATGTCCCATTCAGGCGGTCAATCGGGTGGTCTCGTGGGATTTTAATTCTGATTGGTCTTGATCCCTTTAAGACTTTGCGTGAAAATTAATATTTTTGCTTACCCGCCTAACGGAAAACCACCACAGCTTTACCTCCCCAAAAATTGACACGTTAGCTTTTTGAAACAGAATGATGCAACCCTGCATCACCCAGGTTTTCTGACCAAAGTCTTTACCGGAAATCACATGTGATTCTTAAAGCTATCGGTTGACAAAGTCTACAAAAACTGAGCGAATGAAGAATACTTTTGTGAAATATCTTAGATGTGCACGTGTTAGTGTTATGCTCTTTGTGTAATCACTTCTTATGTTTGTAATCGTCAATAAATGGAGATTTTGAAGTAACAAGATGTTTCCTCGTCCATTGTGCAATGACCAGAAACCAGAAAAAATATCATCTTAAAACAAAAATGTGTCATGCTAAGTCCAAATTATTTCATATACGATCGAACCTCAATTTAACTAACACCCTATTTAACGAATTTCGCGATTTAACGAATTTTTTTCTATTCCCGGTTAAAAAGAAGGTACCTTCTCCCCTATTTAACGAATAATAAACCCTGCTGCTTTCAACAGCTGGAAAAATGGTATTAGAAAAAATTGGACTTTTTTCTTCAAATGACATATTCTTTTTGTCCAGAACAGAAAAAGACTTTTCTTGTCAGCAGCAAATTTCGACGGGAAAGGGTGTTATTAGAATTATTAGACTTAACAGAAGCAGGTGAATCGTAAGTGTAATCTATCCAGTGAGTTTTGAATAGGAAAAGAAATTCCTTTCTTATATCAACCCACTTCACAACTCAGGCGATATTTTTTGACGTTTACGCTACATTTGATGACGGACTGCCTATCTGTGCAATTGAAGTTGATGAAATTGTTGATTTTTCGGAGCCAAAGAAATCAACAATGACACTATAATCAAAACTGATACATTTTCTAATGCTTTACGTTGTTCGGAAACTGTGAAAACATACCTCATGAAGCAGCATGTAAATAGCGTAGTATTTCCATCTCTACATAAAGTCGAAAAAGAGCTCTTTCGAATCAGAAATCAAAGAGATTATCAAACATGTATTAGTCAGTATTTTAAAATTTTTAATTTACAGATTCGTAATTATTAACTAATAGTATTTCTGGTTGTTGAATAAAAAATGTGTAATTTCTAATTGTGGATATTTTTTGTGTAGTTGCTTATTATAGAATTTCCAAAAGATAAGAGCTAAAAATTGGTATTTTGTTTAGACCCCGATAAAACGAATAACCCCGAATTAACGAACAAAATGTTCGGTCCCGATGAATGCGTTAAATCGGAGTCCGACTGTATATATAAATGTAATAATTCCCTTTACTTTCATTCTGAAAAACTTTGCAATTTTTATGGTCTTTTTCTTCAGGACTCGCATGTAAATAATTAACTATTGGCTGTCCGCCTGACAGGAATAACCGTAACTGGAAAATCAATCTTCCTTTTTTTTTTTGTCTTCATCACCATGTAACGCACATGTATATTTTTGTACTGTGTGTTTTCTATATTGTTTTTAAGATGTGTATGTTTGTACTCGTATGTGTCTACATGTACAATAAACAGGATTAACAATGCCTAGTCAATAACATCAATGCAACAAAGCAACGCCAATAATTATTCAATATGATCAACCTTATAGAAAGCATTGCCAATAGCCACGATTATATTTATATATGAAAAGGAGTGGCGATGTTAAGGATTGCTTTAAGATATCCGACTACGTTCGGAACCGTGATTTTGCAAAAGCGTATAAATGGATAATATTTATGATATTTAGTGTCACTTAGATTAGAAAATGTATTTAAAATTGTTTTAAGAATAATATTACAATAAAAAATTATTTAAGTACACTATTTTGACAAAAAATGAACATAGAATAACCCATTTTCAAAATATTCTCCTTTTGTGAAAAATGTTTCTATTATAATAATATTTTGTCTGTATATAGCTCAGACCTCACTACAGAGGCTCAACTAGAATTTTTGAAATGCATAACTTGGAAGTGGGTTTGTTTATCTATGTTTTACGACAACAGGAGAAAAATTTTAAGAAAAAAACGCCAATAATTATTTCAATGGGTTGTAACTCTGAAAATAATGTGAATTTTTCAAAAATCCTAGTTCAGACTCTCTGAAGAAGTCCTTACTTTATATAAGCGAAATATTATTATTTTAGAAGCTTTTATAAAAGGAGAACATTTTGAAAAAGGATTATTCTAAGTTAATTTTTTGCTAAAATATTGTATTTAAATAATTTTTTTTGTCAAAATATCCTTATAAAACAATTTTGTGCATGTATTCTAATCTAAGTGACACTAAATATCATGAGAATTATCCATTTATGCGTATTTTTTAAAATCACGGTTCCAAACGTAGTCGGATACCTTAACGATGATCATATTGAATTATGGATGTTCTTATAGAGAGAGTTGTATTGATGAGGCACTTTTGTTGATGGTTAATCCAATTTATTGTACATTTAGACACACACAAATATAAAAATGGACGACGTCAAGCACAAATAAGTTGTACACGCGTACCACATTACAAGGACAAAAGAGAGAGGCGAGTTTTCTTTAGTCTCGGGTTTTTATATGAAGAGGCAAAAGAAAGTTGCAACTCATATGACTTCCGTGGACGGAGCCTATGCTTGGAGGCAAGATATCATACGCAAATGTCTTATGTAAGTTTACTTTAAATAAGCTGAGATTTTAATTTTTAAGAGATACGATTACGATTAAATCCCGTCAGGTGGGCAAGCCAGTTAATTGTTTATGAGCAAGTCACGAAGGATCGGGACCCTTACAAATTAAAAGAATTTCGGTTTCTGAAAGATTAGAAAGGTTTAAGATGAAATTAAAAGGAATTATTACATATACAGACGAACCTCCATATTACGAACCTCCATATTGCGAATTTTTCCATATAGCGAACTTTTTCCTGGAACCAAGAAAGTTTCAGAATTTTCTTCGTAAAATAACCTCCCTATAGCGAAGTGCATTTTCTATATAACGAACTTTTTCTCTTGTTATTCAATTTTTTTATCTCTATTTTTGAAGTATTTCTGGACATTTCAAGTTATTCTCTCTTTTCACACATTTTATGGTGGTCATGAACCTTGGTTTTATTAGGTGCTTAACACCGCAAAAGCAGTAGAATTATGGGCATTTCACACAAGAAGTGTAACCCTTAACGCCCATTGTCCAGTTCACTAGAAACATCGATATCCTCATGCACCCTCAGTGGAGTTGTCTCGTGTCCTTGAATAGTGTTCATTTGTAGTGTTGATCAGTCGTATTGATAAATTTTTTTCTTGTGGCTTCAAAACGTCCAAACATAAGTACTTGAGCATCAAAGAAAAAAACTTAATTTTTCAGGAAGTGGATAAAGGCGTCAAGAACTTTCCTTGTAGTTTTTCTTTTTCTGATAAGCAAAGTATATAAAATAGATATATATTAATTACAAAACGGCGAGAATAATTACTTTTTTTAAATACATAGTGTTTACGAGTTTAAAATTTGTTTTACGTTGTTTATAAAGAAAAATAAAAGATGAACCTCTATATAACGAATTTTCTATATAACGAACTTTTTTCGGGATTTAGCGACTTCCTTATATAGAGGTCCGACTGTATATCATTTAAAAAAAAATCTTAAATATCCATATAATTTTTTCACTTAATTAAAAGGTTGTTCTTGTTTATAAATCAAAGTTTTACCCTTTATTATTATGAAATATTTTTTTAAAGAGGGCAAGTAAAATTGTGTTGTATTGTATCTGTGTAATTGCACCTTTTTATATGTATAAAAAACATTCCAGAGTAGTTGAAGGTCACTTCTGCTGTTAACACCTGCAGTTACTGATGGCTGTGTACACATGTTTTTCTTCCTTTCGTTCAAGAGTTCAAAACATTTTCGGAACTGTATCCACAGTTTCTATTGTAAAATGAGCCGTGAACTGTGAACGAAGGGCAACACATCGAATTTTCCATTCAGCCTTCTAACTTTGCAATATTATTGCTCCTGCTTCCGCGATATTTTGTTTATATTTGAGTGAGTATTCCAAAGATAAAAATGTAATTGTGATTGCATATATCCATTCCATTATCCAAGTTTGGATCATGTTAAGGGGGAAGATTACTAAAAAGATTTTTATATATAATCCCGGAAGGAGATTAATCTGGCCAGGCGATAATTTTACAAGCAATAAGTTTTATGAAACAACGCGAGGGCTAT
The DNA here is from genome assembly GCA_019973955.1 of Trichonephila inaurata madagascariensis. NCBI lineage: Eukaryota > Metazoa > Arthropoda > Arachnida > Araneae > Nephilidae > Trichonephila > Trichonephila inaurata. The sequence continues at coordinate 338,492 of BMAV01025547.1, forward strand.
TGACAACGAAATATGAACTGTGGAATATTGAATTGTGGTCAAGTGACGAGGACGGCACCTGAGCTGCCCCCAAACTACCACACCACGTTGTAACGTTTTGGGATAATTGATGGGTAGCATGAGACTAAAGATTAAAATATTGGTTTATTTCGACTACAACTATTAATTACAATGTTTATATTTGGTCAAGTTATTCCGCCTATTAAGTATTTCAATTCTACAGAATATGTTATTTGTGAAGGAGGAGGCAAATACAACATTCTTTTTCAAGTGTTTCAAACGGACTGTCTCTCCATTCTCTTGGGGTGTGAGTGGTTCTTTCTTATACCTCGAATTACACTTGAGGTCCCGGCTCGTAGGTGGAATTCAGCCGTTAGGTTTCTCACGGCCATCGATTGCCGGCGTAATGTCAGATGAAAGGACCCCGGAATATTTTAGGGGTACACGTGTGAATATGAACGGTGAAATGCTATCTTCTTTCGGAAGCCAATCTTGTAGCTGCAAGACAAGAAAAGACGCAACGCTAATGAGTGGACATTTGAGCCACGACGGATTTAACGTGCATCAAACCTTTCTACACGGCGGGTTTTCAGTGACACCAGTTCTCGAACTCATGACACGCACACCATGAGCTCGTGACCATGACCAGTAGGATACCACTGCCCCATGGGAATGAAGGGAAATATAAGGCCAAAACAACTCAAAATATGAAAGCTGAAAAAATATAACTGCAAAATTCTGAGTGATTGAATGTATATTATGTCACACTCTGAAGCAACATGAGGGCTGTTAATGACGAAAGTATTTATTGTACCTCAATCTAGAAAGGAGGATAACATCTGAGCGAACATTCCACTCTCCGCCGTCCATCTGGTATAGTGGTTAGTGACGCTGACCGCGGTGCCGTAGGGCTTGGGTTCGAATCCCGGAGTAGGTACGGATGCTAGTAAATGTATAGTGCCTTCACGGCATGGTGGTACTCTAAATAGCCATCGAGCCAAAAGTCCTCTTGTGAGGTTGGTGGAAGGGGAAGACAGGTGGTAGGGTGCTCTCGCCAAGGTGCTCTCCTTCTAAATTGGGGTGGAACCAAGCAAAATCGTGCTGTCACCTGCATGGTGCTCTAAGGCTAACGATATGCGTAAGAATCTAGCCCTTCACCGCGATGATTTCGTGAATCTAGATCTGATGTTACTGTCGATCAGGTGGCATAAGTAACAACAACACATTCCAATCTCCAAATTTCCACTCTACTTTAAAGTGATGACTTTGAGCAAAGTCGAATTTAATTTGTATCCAGTCCTCTATATACACGGTGGGTCACATCGTTGTCTTGATTTCCAAGCTGCACCCAAGAATCTCAAGACTGGGTTGAATTCAGCATGCAGCAATCTCTATTCAACTAACAATCAATAAAAAAAATTTAAATCATGATGATGTGTGAAATGTAATAAGAGACTTTTGAGCTCAATGAAAGATAACTTAAAGCATTAATCAAATAAAAGAAATCTATGAAAAGCAAATAGAGTCTGAAAATTGACGAAGTTATCACGAAGGCTCAAAATTGTGTGGTCTGTCGCCAATAGACTTCGTGTTACTTTCCTGTGCGATTTTAATAAACAATTAAAGGGTAAAACCTGTGTGAGCTAATATATTACTTCCTGATTTTCAGTTCTTTCCAATGAGAAAATTTTAATGCTTGTCTCAATTTTTAAAAAATAATCCATCATTATTTCATTCGTTGGTATTTAGTAGAATCAGGACTTGAATCATATACTCTATCACAGTGTTCCCCAACCTTTCTATCGCCTCGGACCGGTCGACGTTTGTAAATTTTACAACGGCTGCTGAGGGTGGCTCGTTGATTGTTTATATTTTAGATTGTTTTGATTTAATAATTTTAATTTAGTTGTATTTAAATATGACTTCGAAATTACAATTGCAACAAAAAAAGGAATATAAAGAGATTTAACATGAAATATAAAGTGGAAAGTCACACAAACCCGAGAGATAATACACACCACAGTAAATAAAATAGAAATAATTTAATATTCCTTGGGTGGCCTGGTACTATTTGATTCACAGACAGGTACCGGTCCTCTTCCCGGGGGTTGGGGATCACTGCTCTATCTGAGTATTGTCAATTTCGAAATTCACTTCATAACCACTAGGCATCGGAAGCTTCATCCCTTTTCTAAAACTATGAGATAAAATTATTTTTTCGAATGCTAACCTTACGAATAAAATATTAACATTCAATACTTACTTTCAACAATTGCTTAAAAAGCGTTAGAAGTCATTTTAATTCACAAAAATGAAAAAACGAATTTTTTTACTATCCCATTCATAAAGATATCATAAATACATTGTTAAATTATTATGAGTTATGAGATTTCACTTTCTATCATGAAAATAGTTTATACCATAGTTATTTTAATAAAGTTATCAATATTTATTCTTCACAGTGTGGAATTTTTTATTAGTGCCAAATCAAATAACTTTAAACAAAAACGAAAGTTAGTTAATATTTATTCCACTACAACAACAATTATATTATTACTTTTTTCGAATGCCCTTGTTCAAAATATCGTTCGCATTCTTTATTTGCTAGTAACTCAAGTTGAAAAAACAGTATTTATCTTTATGAAACCCATGAAAATGTAGAACATTGAATTAGAACAATGGGAAGTACGTCTTTAAACACAATATGTATTTATTTAGCCTCGTTATATCCATTAAATTGCAGCAAGAAATACCGCCTTAGATAAGAATAAGTTTATTCCATAACCCTATGCGTTCCGTTTTATAATTCTGTTACAGCAATTATTGATTTTCAGATGATTCACAGAGAGTTACTGTGTAAACTTGGCAGCAATACAAACTGATTTGTAATGAGTGTTTTGGGTTTTTTTTGGGGGGGGGGTTGAGGGTAAGATGCAACGGATATTAACAAAGAGATATTTATTCGAGCTTTATTTTTAATCTTAGTAAAATATGAAATTATTTATAATTTCTAAAATTATCCTTCTTTTTAAAATATATGTTAAATCACAGTCTCCTTTTACCACTTAGGCTGAATCATTTTCTTACCCATATGTATATCTAAGTTATTTTAGCCTTCTTTTTCAATTCCTACTATTAGCTCACAATCTCTATATTTATTTATTTATCTTGGTGGAATTTTCAATCGTTAATAAAATACATTTTAAAGCGCTCAAATGAGCTGAAATTTTATATACAGGATTATTTTGGATGGCAATACAATAATATAATAATAATTAATAAAAATTGATTAAAACTAATTATTTAAAGAATTACAAATACAACCACGTTAGTATCATTTTTGGAGACTTAGCGACCCTTTTGGCGACTTGTGTCAAAACTTGAAAAGGTTTTTTTCTCGCGTGTTGAAGTATTCAGTTGAACTGAAATTTATATACACGATTGTTTTGGATGACAATACGATACTTTAATAATAATTAATAAAAGTTAATGACCACACTTAATGGTGTGATTCTGTCATACGTATATACATATTTATACTAATTGTAACTATTTAATAAAAAGTAGCTAAAATAAAATTTTTCTTTGTTGATCTAAGTAGAAATTGACTTAAAAATCTTTTTTATATATATATTACTTGTTTAAACATCTTATCAGAATAATAAAATTTCTTTTGGATATAAAATACTTCGGATGAAAGTTTACTATATTGAACAAAAAACAGTTAGCTATAGGATTATAATTCGCTCTAAGTCGACTTTTTAATAACATTAAACAAACATGTATTTAGTATTTTCACATCGCGAGCCCATTGTTTCGGTTTATACTGAGTGTATATTTTGTTCTAAATTATCTGAAATTCATGGCAAACTGTTCCAAATATTTATTAAAATACTTTGCCAACCCTTTGATCCGAATTGAGAATCTTCATTATCACTGTATATATATATATTAAAAGGTGCTTCCATTTAATCTTCTATCGCTAAAAAAATAAATAAATAAAATTAGAATGAGCTATCAGTAACTTTTGACTCAGATCATTCAAAATAACACAGAGCTTCCATTAATTTTTTAAAAACTCTAAAAGAAAAATATTATTCTTATCTGAAAAAAAGCAACAGCATACGAAGAATAAGTTATTCATTTATTTTTTTTATTAATTCGTCTTTTTTTTTAAAAAAAAAATAAATAAATAAGACTGCCTTTAGTTGTGTAAAAG
>BMAV01025547.1:347710-360047 GCA_019973955.1 Trichonephila inaurata madagascariensis
TAATAACAATAAGGATATCCTAGTCCTGCTCTTCATTTATTGTTTAAACCTATCCATAACGATTCACGGTTATATAAAAAACTTATTGCCAGTTTATTGACAAAAAACGTGGATAAAACGTTTAATCTTTTTTTTTTTTGTACGTCACTGTGTTCTGATGAACAAATACAGGATTCTTTTACACGAACGCTCTTCGTTATCTAGAATTATTAAGTACCGTAAAAGTAAACCCCCGTTCATAACCCAATATATAATCAGTAACTAATTATTTGTTCTAATAAATATGCATTGGTAGTAGGGCAGTGCTTCTCAAAGTTTCAATATTCGCGACCCAATATTCAATCATAATTTCCATCGCACCCCCCTCATACAATAACAATATATTGAATTTAATAATACGCTAAAACTAAGATACGGCCTTAACTTCCTAAGTGCCACCGCCGTATACAAACGTCTAGTTTTGTCAAAGCATTAATTTCCCAGGACGTATATATACGTCTTTCCGAAGTACGATCTTTTCTCTGCATTACTATCCATAAAATTACTCCGAAAGCTTTGGAATGCAATAAAAAGACCATAACAATGTTTGCGAAGAATGTACTTATTTCACAATATTTTTGTTTCTTTATTCCTTCCCCCCACGAATCGCGTAACTTTTAATCGGCAGTAAAGGGATTAATTATAAACCGTACTAATGATTAAGTTAAGTGTTAATTTTAGCATGTAATTTTATATATGATAATCTCATGGGGTCACTGGAAATTATTAAACTTATTCTTAACTTCGTATTGTTAAATTAATTATAAAATACTATGTGTAGCACTGATACATTTATAAGTATAATATATCAGTGTAATAAAATATAATTTGTTTATTTAATTTCGGTAAATTAATAATTTTTTTAAATAATCTTTTTTTTTTTACTTTTCAATATGCTCGCGCCCCCCTCGTAGATTCGCCCTCCAAGGGGGGTGGGCGCTCCACAGTTTGAGAAGCGCTGTAATGGGGAATTATCTCTTTATAAGTTTGTATAGAAAGCACCAAGTACTAACCATTAAAATGCTAATGTACTTCATTAAACATATTTTATGATTTTTTTTTTTTTTACATATTTGAATTTTTGTATACATTTTAGGAATCCGTTATAAATGTGAAAGCCAAGAAGAGATTCTATTAATCGAATTTAAAATATTTGAATCTAATGATAGAATATTCGAATAGTTTTTGGATATGCATTAAAATACTGTTCATTTTTAAAGAATAATTTTAATGGGGGATTTTGATAATTGAAGGAATTTTTACTTGGCTCTTTTCCATTTAAAGTTATAATACAGATTAGAGATAGATTTCGCGTTTTTGCTAGAATTTTTACTCATGATTTTCTAAAAAAGTATTTTTCGTGGAAAGAGTTTTATTTAAAGGTACATTTTAAATGTTTATTTCATTCATTATTATATGAAGATATTAATGTATTTTCATTGCGCTTGTGAAATAAACAAAAAGAATTTTATGCAGAATCTTGCTTTGTAATACTGCATAAGACACGAATAAAAACTTATTAGCTTTTCTAATAATAAATTTATCATATTCAAATATTCATATTTAAATATTAAAAAATTATGTAAGCCTTTAAATAAACTACATTTATGTTTCTTAAATGTATTTTACGGCATAAAAATTTGTATTATTCAAAAGTTTTCATGCACAATAATGAATTTCGTCTTATGGAAAGAAACAAAGAAAATTATTTTAAACTTATTTACATTTTCACAAGGAAAAAATTACTTATATTCATTAAGGTTGAATTCTTATGTAATAAAACATTTTATAGAGTTATAAAGATAGAACACCATTCTAAATTATTGCTCTTGGAATCTTACCAAATTGCATGCGACAAAATTGTGCTTTTACTATATATTTGGCTGTGAGTTTACTGAATAGTTGAAATTTTAAAATAATGATCTTGAGAAGTGCTATCCATTTTCACTTGAAGAAGTTTTTAAAAGTATGTATTTCTTCAAGGTAATATACAGTAATAATAATAACAACAATATTTTGAAAATGTGTTATCTTGTATTGTCTCTTTAAACATTGTTTTAAGACAAAAATGTTCGCAATAGGGTAAACTTGGCAAATATGGGCACTAAGGTAATATGGGTCTATTTAAGTAAATGCCCATGTTACAAGTAATGGTTTTGAGAGGGTGCATTCGCACTGCGCCTTTGGTAATACTGAAGATTCATGGCGACTGTGCTATTTGTTTGTGTTGTTATGCAGAGAACAGAAGCGCAACAGACCATTTCTAATGTAAGTACAACTACCTGATATTTCAAATTGGGGGTGTTGTTATATTTTAGTTATCTTACTAAAGATTTAACACGCAAAATTAATTAATTTTGCGTAAAACCTATAAATGGCTGTAATCTTATGTGAGTGTAGTACCAATTGGAGAGAGTAGATGGTATCGTTCTTTTTCTTCCTTCGACAGCAGTAAGGACAACTACTAAATAATATCACTGGAACAAATATGGACAGTAAGATTATGGGTAACATGGACAGTACTAAAATTTGATGAAGTAATGCTTTCCAACACTACTTCAGGACTATCCTCTCATCTTACACATCATTTGAGAGTTCCTCTTCTTCCATCTCTTCCCTATAATAATTTAAACGAAGTTGTGACGGGGCTTTATCTCGTTTTTCCTATTAATCCTCTTGGGGAATCCTTGGGGCCAGAATTGAGTTATTTCATATCCAGTCCTCTCAAGAAGAAACCGCGATATGCAGATTAGTTAGTAGATATATAGTGAAGGTTTTGTAATTGCAGAATAGAAGAAGGAGAAAGGAAGCTGAGATGCTGAATGCCGTGAGCTATTGTTAAGACGTTAAACATAGAAGCGTGATTATTGAACGGGTTTTAGCGTGTTAAGGAATTTAAGGCAGATAAAGATCGTTAAGATAACTTCTCATAAAGATAGGTGGTTAGGATTACAGGCGCTATTTACTTAGAATTTAGAAATACGTTATATCACTCCTGATTTTGCATCTCTATAGTAAGACTTGTGTTGTTTGGATCAATATATTGGAATAATAATAAATTAGTTTGATTATGGCTAACTTGAGTGATCAATTATTTCCTCCTACAAATCTAGGTCGCGTAGATGAAGAGATGGTACCTCCGGGTCGGGGGGTATCACGAAGTTACAGCAGCACATGGTTCGTCTACTGTTACTACTGAATTCTCTCAGTCCGCAGCAGCATTTTTGGAGGAGCTGAGTTGTCCAATTCGAACCCTGAAAACAACCTGTGGAAATCTTGAAAGACGCAAGAATGTTGCAAGAGAGCTGACAAGTGCACGAGGAAGTTATAGAGAAAGTGTAGGGGCAAAACGCAGAGCAAAAGCAAGTGCCAGCAAACAGAATGCACCCTGAATTTGTCCTGTTTGCGGTGCTAGCTATTATGATGAAAATCAAGGACATGAATGGATGCAATTTTGTGTCTATGAGGAATGAGTCGAGTTAAAGATTGAGTCCTTCTATTGTAATGGGTGTGACGTATGAGACAAGAGCAAGTCCTCATTTAATGTTTTTTCTTTCTTATTTTCTTTAAGTTTGTAATATTTTGTGTTAATTTAATAGTTTATTTCATTTTCACCGTTTAATTATATATATATATATATTTAATTTATAGATAAAAACTTGGGCATTTTTTTGTTATACAATTCGTTCAATATAACAAAGGTTTAGTTTTATTTCTTATCATTTTCCACACATATGTAATTTGTGTAAGAATGCATTTCTTTTTAAAAAATCTAAATATAGAGGTGACAATTTCTCGTATCTTTTTTATAACGCAACCTGCCCGTATTACCGACAATTGTGCTCATATTACCTAAAATATTAAGCAAATATGGGCAATGGCAGAATGTATTTCGGAGTTTCTTTATACACGGAGCAAAAAACAAGAATTAGAGGTTTGTTCATATATTATTAGAAAAATCATACGCTTAAGTTTGAAATGTCTTGATTTAGAAAAAATGGAAAGTGTTTTAGTGTAGTATACTTTCAGTTAAGTGTTTTGGGGCCCAAATTTTCCAAGTTTACCCAAAAGAATTTTAATTAAACTTGATTGGCCCATGTTTGAACTTTCCTAGTTTTTCCGAGCAATTGACCCTTCCCTTAGCACTTTTATACCCATGTGCACATTCATCACTTGTATAGAACCCCATAATTTCTATCATAACATGCTTAAAAATCTTCCATTAACTGGTAGTAAAATTATTTATATATTGTAATTATTACATACCAAAATTATTGTGGTTTACACAAAGAATTTAGATTTCTTAAAATCAAATGTAAAATTTCAAGGATTGCACAATGTTTTGTAAAAATGATATGTATTCAGAATATTTAAAAAAAAAATACGTGCAAAAATATGATGCATTAAGATAATCAATTTATTTTCAGGACCTATCTATCTATATATAAATGAATAGGGAGTATTATATTTTTGAGTAAATAAAAGAATTATATTTTCAATTTTTCTTATTCAACTTATTTTGCAGAAACCTTTCCCATATTCAAGCGATAAATGTTTAATTGAACGATATAAATGACTAAGCCTTATAAAAGAAACTGAAAAAATAAATTGATAAATTGGCGAAATGCTTTCCTTTTTACGAGGGTTGTAAATGAAATTCTGGCTGCATTGCTCGTAAATATCATACTTCAACGCTGAAAATGTCGCAATTTAATTAGAGTAGCAATGTGCACTGTCTATATATATTAGTAGAATAAATTGTTTTTTGCGGAACTGGAACCAAGTAAACAAACCTACTACAGTAGCTTCATATCAATCAAATATCAGCTAAAGTTGAAGCAAATCATGAAAGAGAGACGAGGAGAAAAAAAATGGAATTTAAGCAAACGATGAAAAAACATCATAACATATAATTGGATCTATTTATTTATTTCCGTTAGTTAATTTAAAAGAAGTCCTAAAATGTTTCTGCCATTTTCAAATTTTTTATGTTTGTAATAATGTGATTACTCTTCAGATAAATGACATTCGTAATTCTAAATTATTTTACAGAGCGCCTACAAATTAATTAGGCAATTTCGTAAGTTGAGAATTTCCGAAATATTAAATAAAATTAACCCGATTCAGACTAGAAGTAATATATTCCAAGTTTTTATATTCAGACTAGAAGTAGTATATTCTAAGTTGTTGTTGTTACTTATGCCACCTGATCGACAGTAACATCAAATCAAGGTCGAAGAACTTCATCGTGACAAGGAGTTAGACGTACGCCTTTCGTTAGCCATAGTTTTTTGAGCACCATGCAGGTGACAGTACGACTTGGCTTGGTTCCACCCCTGTTTTGAGGAAGAACATTCGGAGAGTGGTTAGGAGCCTCCCACCTCTCTTCCCTTTCCACTAATTTCGCCAAAGGACTTGTTGCTCAACGGTTATTTAGAGATAAGTACTTAAATTTTTTCCTTGTAAATTACATTCGATAAATTATTCTTTTTTGCCAAACTAAATGTTAATGCTCACACTTATAAAGATAATATCTTGGATGCTTATGAGCTTCCTTATGCCGGGGGAATAAGGGATAGTTTTGAACTTCAGGATGATAATGTGAGACCACAGAGGGCTCGTATCAAGGATGTTTATCTTGAGCAAGGAAAAATTCAGTGTATGCAGTGCCCAGCTCGATCACCGGGCCTTAACCCTATCGAGCATGTAGCTGCTCTCAATCCCGCTCCTAAGATCCTAGTCCCGCTTACAACTGCCTTCGAAGAGCAATGTGTGGCTTGTACTTCCTGTAGAATTAATAGACCGCATAAATGAAAGCATCACACATCGCTGCATGAGCTATATTGTTTCTCCAGGGGATCATACCCCATGTTAAAGGTACTTTTCCTATACCAAACTGACACATCAGATTTTTTCATTGTATCCATATTCTAATTTCTATAACACCATAATTGCCCGGGGATCTCTTTTTATGCTATATTATACCTTCCTATGTGTTGTATAATGTGCAAATGTATCATCAAATTCCACGCATAACTTTTTGAGTTATCGTCATTTTTGTGAGTTTTCCTTAATTTTTGATAACCAGTGTAATTTATCGCAATTTGTGAATATGGAATATCCTATCTTTTTCCTTCCTCCAAAACCCCGTAATAAATAAACTATATTATCAAAATAAAGTATAACACATTTTAGCCAAAATAGGCATCTACTAAGACGGACGTATTAAGATTTATTGAAGCTCTGTGCCTCATGCAAAGTGACCCTACTTGAGACCCTTTTAAATAGGGACCCATTTAAATAAATGAGCGTGATTCACAATCTTCTTAATCACTAAAAGTCAACTCGATTGACTGCAGCATTTCGACTAAATAATGTACGTTGGAATGCCTGGGCCTAGACACACGTCAAACATGACACAACGCAGACTTTTTTTTATTCCCAGCCGAGATTTTGTTCGCAATTCACATTTTTTTTTCCAGAGAATGTCATGGAATAACATAATAACATTTGACTATTAAAATTATTCAGATCACACACACACATGATCTTATTGAGGCAGAAGCCTTGGGCCCAATTAGTCCATGCCTTAAAATGTCCCTGTGTATTAAATATAATACATTTACATACATAATAATATATGAATTTGTTTAAAAGGGAAGACTCATCAACTTTTTAAGCACTTCTTAAAACAACCGATTCTGTTTCAGATGGATTATTATCATACAGTGCATTACAATGTCCAATCTCCGACACAATCGTAATTTTGAAATGGGATCAGATGATACACCGAGAATTGCCTAATTGTTCCAATAAATTTATAGGGGTGATAGTAGGCAACATGGGGACGACAACTCACTATAGAACATGGGATCGCACATACCACGTTTAGTTTTTTGAAAATTTCAATAATAATAGCCGTCAGAAGGACGATGAGCCATTTGAAGGGAAAGATCAAGCGATTGTGGAGATTTAGAGAGTCGTGGGAAGGTTAAAGAAGCTTACACTTCGGCAAATTTCCCAGAGTTGCTGCAGAGAATACAAGCCACTGAACAGCAGAAAGAGTAGTTCATAAATGATGGTGCATCAGCACATTTTTCGATTTCGATGCGTAATCACCTCCCTGCCACATAACCCGGAAGGTGGATAGGACGCGGCAAATCTGTTGCTTGGCCTCCACGTTTCCTGGACATCAATCCCTTGGATTTCTTCTTCTGGAGCCACCTGAAATCGATTTTTTACAAGACGCCGGTGGCTACAGAGGTAGATCTCACGGCAGGATTATCGTCGTTTTCGCTGACATTGCAAGCAAACCGGATTTGCTCGAACGCGTCCGACAATCCTTCGTCGGTCGAAGTCGGCTTTGCTATGACCTGCGCGGCCGCAACTTCGAACGATTCTTGTGACAATCACTTGCTGTTGCATTTCTGACATCAAGCGGTGATAACATGCTTTACGTCTAATAAACGTATTTCTTTCCTCTTGTTGCCCCTTTTCATTCCACGCTCGACATTACACCTTTCATAATTGTTTTTGCGAATTACTCCAACTAAACGCAATTTGCGACTCCATGTTCTATGGTGACTTGTCGTCCACATGCTGCCTACTATCACCCCTCTGAATTTGTCGCTCGAATTCAGCAACACCCTGCACATGTGTGCAGATGATTATTTGTGCCAAACCCTTTACAGAGAGAGCTTTTCCAATAGTTTGTTTTTCGGTATATGTTTTAAAGCGAGGGATATTCTTACATATTTAATAATTCAAATGATTCATACTATATTTCGCAGTTCATTTCTTCATAACCATAATCTGAAGGAACTCTCACAAGGTGAACTTTGTTAAAGAGAACTGAAAAAAAAAACTGAGTTTAAAGCACCTCTAAAAACAAGCATTTCAATAACTCGAGAAGAAAAGACATAACTTAGCTCATTCTTATAATCATTACCGCATATGAATCTCAAATTAAAGAAACATAAAAGAACAAAAAAAAAAAAAAATTAAGGATTAGTATAGATTTAAATTAAAAATGTATATTTGTGTGTGTGTGTACAAAATAATACACTAGTTGAAAAACCCTGAATTTTAGAATCAGTAATTCAGTTGAATATTTAAAATTTGTATATATATAACTTATATATGTTCCAACTTAGACACTTTTGCGAAATACGAAATTCTGACTACTTAGTGTTACCGCGGTAGCCGAGTAGGCATGGTCGTGAACTCGTAGCCGGTGTTCTTGTACCAATGAAGACCCGTCTTAAAGAGAGGCTGATGCATGTTAAATCTTCCGAGGCTCCCTGTAGTGTGATGTGGAAGTTTGGAGATGGTCATCGTCACTTCACCGAAGTTCAAAATTAAGAAGCATGTTGCTGATAGCACTCGAGTTGATTCAGAGTGCGACATAAATTAAAATGGAATTATATCTCACTACTTAGAAAAAATTAATAGTCAATGCTTACCCTATTTCTAATCATTTTCTACTGATTTTTTTGGTATTGGATTACTCAAAATATTTAGGAATTTTTTTCCAATGAAAATTTTTCCTCCTCTTTTCAATCAGTTTTCTACTAAAGACTCGAATTTCTTTTATCTATGGCTCTATTTCAAGGTTTAAACGTTACCGAGAAATTTTTCTTTCTATTTAACAGTTTTTAAACACATCTTTTTATTTCTTCGTTAAAAAAAAGAAACAAACTTCAAAGAAATTTGGATCGAGTGTATAATATATATATATATATATATATAACTATGTATTTTTCAACGCGAATAAAGAGCTTCCACATACTTACCTGACAATTATTTATACAATGAATTAATTTGTAATTATAAAATTACAGAAAATATAAAAGGAATGTAACATATTTTTTTTAAATGTGTTATAATTTCATTTACTTTTTTAAAATCAGGATTCGATACAAATTGTAATTAAAAATATTAATTTTATAGAATTAAGTCGAAAATGTTTGTATGTTATAAAATATTGCAGTTTTGTAATACTAAGCATGATACATCAATACTAGCATATTTAGTTCTGAATGGCCCCCGTATCATTGATACGGCTGATATGGTTGTGGCTACGCCCCCGTACAGCAAAAACAATTAATAATCCTATTATTTATTTGAATATCTGTGTAATATATAAAGGGAGAGAGTGCAAAAGAAAAGGAAAAAAAAAAAAAAAACTGAATCTTATTTCTAACAATGAAAAACTCTTCATTTTAAAATTTGACTTAACTCATAAAAATGATTTAATTAACGATGTAATGAAGGGGGAAAAAAGAGAGAGAGAGAGAGAGCCGAAAGACTTTTAAATACAGTAAAAAAAAAATAATTTCGAAATCGGACTAAAATTATTCCAGATTTCTCTTCTGCATTAATGTATGTTGGAAGTTTTTTTCCCCTTGTAATATTCCTTTCATCTCAGAAAGGCACTTTGAATAATCGCACAAGAGACTTTTTTTTTTAATAATCTTGATACAGTAATTGTGTTTACGATCCTCTTATTTCCCTTGAATCACCCCATCCTCAAATTATTCAGCTCAAAGTAGAACAGGATGTCAACAATACGTATCAAATATCAGATTTACAGTTTACACTTGTGATCGGAGAACCGCAAGTGTGACACAGCGCTTAAGGACCCAACGGAAATATCCCCATTCGAACTCTTCGGTTCTCCCTGGAACACCTGAGATTACTCATTTAAAAAATATCATTTGCAGCTGTGTGAGGGCTATCCCCTCAACGGAACTACCTCTGGTCTTTTTGGAATGATTCATCCCATTTCCTTTCGCCGCATAACTCATCCTACGTCTTGTTCTGGCCACTTTTTCCCCCCTTGATGACTCGTCGCGAGTTCTTGTAGAGAATCTTACACCTTCATTCAAAGAGGGCAAACAACCAGACGGTTTACCAAGCACGTGGCGATTTTATTGGCGACGAGTCTGTCACTCGGAAAGTCGCCAACTTCTAGCAATCTGTTTTAGAGTAGTAAATAACGGATGCGTAGTTATGTGAAAGGTTTTTCGAGCTCATTGTTTCGACTTTGGAGAGCTTGTTATGTTTTCCTGACGTGCGTGAATACACATTGAATGCATTTACGTAAAAATTGAAGCAGTTTGAGTGAAAGTGTTTTTATATAAATATAAGAGTGGATTTTTTTTTGTTATTCATTGTTTCTATGGTCTCTGATTTTCCCTCTTCCTTCCTCTTCTTACGTCAGGGCTGATGACCTTGAATCTGAGAAAACTTTCCTTTTCATCAAATTTTTGAGTTTAAATTTAACTTGTCAGTAACTTAAAATTATCTCGATACTAGATTTTATAGCGAAAAAATATGATGATTTTGTTAAGTAAGAATGGGGTAGCTTAGTTTAGTAAGAATAAGACGAAACAAGGAAAACCACGAAGTATATTTCCAGACAAAATTATGCGCTTCAGTTTATGAAATCAAGATGTTCTCCTTGAATTTTTCTTTAGAAAGCAGGTTTTAAAATCATATTTTTCACAATATTAATTATAATCCAAAAGTCACTCTTAATTTTATTCTTTGTGGTTTCTATTCTTTGGTGAACTATGAAATTCTTTGACACCTCATCAAAAATTAATGTAGATGAAAAAATAAACAAAACAATCCATGAAACATAAACTACATTTTTTAAATTCCTTTTTTCAGTGTTTAAATAAAATGTTATGTGTTCTATTTTAAATTTTAGTTCAGTTTCTTAACTATGAACCTTTGAAAGAGAAATGTAACGTAAAAGGAATTATAATAAAATACAAATACAAATATATACAACACATAATATGTATGTATAACATACAAAAATATGTATTAAACTGAAAGCTGTGTTAAATATTGAACTCTTCTGAAACTGATAATTAATTTTATAAAAATGTCCAACAATTTTAAATTTGGAAATACAAAAAGTGGTTTATCAACAGTTTGAAAATTATTATAGTACCTCGTGCTTTTTCTAATGAAGTTAGATTTCAGAAGGAAAAAAATACGTTGTTCTTTGATTCGAGTCACAAATGATATTGCGCATACAGTATATTCCAGCGTATAACATGCACCCATGTTTTCAAAGTACATTTTTTAAGTTTGAAGCAGGGCTTCGAACCGGAACTGAACCGAAAAACGGAAAAAAAACTAGTTATTTTGGTCGGAACGAAAACCGGAACTGAACCGAAATAAAAATATCGGTTTATTTCGGTTCGATATATCTTCAGTTATTTTGTTACTGTAACCAACTTATCAATATTTTCTAATTTAGCGTCAACCATATAACTATCATCATTACATGTACATTTATTCTTGATTTTCTGTTTTGATGTTTACCAGTACTCTTCTGTTTCGAGAGAGAGAGAGATTTCGCATGAATCTATTTGTAGACGGCAGATTTAATTCAGTTGAATGAACTAGTATATGATTTTTTAAGAAAAAGTAAACACATTCTTCTAAATTTTGATAGAATTACATTTTTTGTTTATGATAGAATTATATATTTTTAGTACAAATAAGAATGCACATAAAATAAGATTATTCATTCGAAACTGAACCGAAAACCGTTATTTTTGGCGGACCGAAAACCGGAACTGAACCGATATACATATATATATTTTTTTAGTTGAACTGGATCAAAAAACTGTTCGAAAAACATTGCGGTTCGATGTCCTGGTTTTAAGTATATTCACCATATATAACGTGCATCTTTTTTTAAAAAAAGAAGAAACCTGAAATATACATGTGCAATACTCTTATCTTTTGAAGTCAAAGAAATAGTGTCTGAGTGAATAATTAAAGCATGGAAGGAAATTAAATTTGCATTTTTAAAAAAAAATCGTTCTAAAAATATAGTATATCTAACAATCTAAATGGAAGGGAAGAGGATTTTTTATTTATGGAGTAAGTAAAGCAGTGATGGAGGAAAAGGATTCCTATAGATTTCCGAGTTAGTATTTTTTTATCTCAAGATGTGGATAAAAATATGGATTTTTAAAGGACTTTCAGAATATTTCGAAATATACGCAACGCATATTCCAAACGTATATTTCAGAATTTATTCAATATTCTGTTTGGAATAATCTGAAATTTTACAAGAGTAGTCTCTTGAAATGCAAAGTATACCAAATAAAAAAAAAACATTGAAAATACATTTCTACAAATAATGTATTTTGTATATTCGCCATGCCCTTTTTATCCTGTGAATGATGTAATTGAAATTTTAATTTAAATCCATAAGTGATTAAGTTTCAGCGTTAACCATTTTAAAACTGCATATGTTATTCATTAAACG
>BMAV01025547.1:365047-397320 GCA_019973955.1 Trichonephila inaurata madagascariensis
TTTTGTGGGCTCACCTTGAATGTATTGGAGCAGTGAAAAAGAATATTTTACTTGGGATTTTTGTAAATAAACTCAAAATAGAAGTGACTTACTTTCACGTATTCTTAAATTTATGGCTTTTATAGTTCAAAATAACTACGTTTTATGAAATCTTAATTAGTTTTCCAAAGGTTTAAACCACCTATTCCATATAACTCGGTTTATCCTTTTCTTTAAAAAAATTCACTTTTTTATCATAATAAAATAAATATTCTTTTTTACAAGTGAAAATTCCTTTCAATCGCTTATAATATATAATGGTGATGTAGGAGATTTTTTTTATCAAAAACCAGTAAAGTTGTTTTTAGAAACATAAATGGTGTTCCAAAATACCCGACTCGGGTATTTGTCTCTCTACATACAAACATTCTGTAGTATGTATGTAGAGAATCTCATACATTCACGCATATATGTACATACATTCTCGTCTACATACATTCGCGCACACATATGTGTGCATACATTCCCACATACATATACATACATTCACACATACTTATACACACATTCCCCTCCCCCCACATATATTTAGACACATGCATTCACACACACTTAGAGAGAGAGATCTGAAATTATTCTAAGTAGTGGTGAAAATATAAATCATTATTATCTTCTTCTCTAATGGAACTGCGCATTGGTATTTAACCTTTGCAGACCTAGTACATTCCCTAGGAGCTGATATCACTTTTTAGTGCGGCACTATATAGGCGATACCAATTACCGCAAGTAATTTTAGCTCCCAGTTTCCTTCCCAGAGGCATGTACCTGAGCTTTGGTGAATGCGAAACCGTATTTAGGATTTCAATTTTGCCAAGAGCACTCAAGCCAAACAGGCACTCAAGGGATTTTTTTACATGCTGTATAATCATACAGCATGGCCGCTGTCGAATTTCTGCATCATGAAAATCCACCGACTTGGGCCGGGGTCGAGTGAGTGAATATTAACGTCGCCCTGTTCAGCTACTCGAGAGCTTTTGACGACGTAATTTCGAACCATGGTCAAGTGACGAGGACGACACCTGAGCTGGCACCACCCTATCCTAACTACCACAGCACACCAACGAGAGAACGTTTGAGTTCTCAACAGATTTAACGTGCATCGCTTCCCCACACGGCAGGTCTTTAGTGGTACTGGGCTCGAACTCATGACACACCACCCACGATCCGATGCCTTGACCACAAGACTACTGCGGCCTGGGCCGTGGTCGAACCCGCAACCTTGGGTGCAGAAGGCTAGCGACAAACCAACCATGCCACCCAGCCGGCTATATCGTTATTAATAGTAATGAAATCAAAACTCGAAAAAATTTAATCTTAAAGAATGATACTGCACACACATTCTGATGATACACAAGAATCTTCTGATTTTTTCCAATTTTATATTTCTATTCAAAAACTCTGTTTTTTTCTTTTTTAAAAAAAAAGGGTTTTTTTCAAAATTTTCTTTGTAGTGGTTTTTACTATAAAATATCTAAGAGTTTAATGTAATCAAACACAAGATTGTTTAATAAATTTTCTGAAAGAATATGTTACCATTTCTGAAAACTCGTCATGTAAAGAGGATCATGTACGTTAAATCTGTCGAAACTCAAAAGTCCTTACATTTATGTGGTGTGGAAATTTGGAGAGCGGACTACCAACTGTGGTTTCGTCTTCGTCAGTTGACCGAGGTTCGACTCTAACAACTCTTTCGTTGATTCGAAATGCAGCGTTAATTAAATTATCAATCGGTCAAACACTTCAGAGAAAAACTTTTCACTTGAAAATTCCTAATATACTATTGTATAATATCTTTCAGAATTTATCATCATTACGAACTAAGTTAAATGTACAGTTTACGTTACGCAAAAGTAGCAATGAATTTCTTTTTTGTTATTTGATATCTGGCACCCAGATTGTTTATGTAACAGAAAAAGAATGGAAAATAAGCAGCTGCTCGTAATTTATTACGCTGAAAAAGAGAAATTCTTTTTTTCTAATGCTGTTTAAGATGTGGTATTCAGTTATCAGAATTATACTTTCTGTTTCTTATTTCTTCAGAGAAATATTCTCTTCTATCCAAAGGCGTCACTCGTCAAAGGAAATCTTTTTACAGATAACTCATTTTCTTTTTGTATAGCAGTGAATATCTTTTGTTTCATTTTATTTTCACTGCAATAAAATACGCATTCCATATCTCATGCATCAATCGTTTGGAATTATAATTGAAAACTTTTTTTATCTATTTCAATTTTAGATTTAAAACTAATAAGTTTTAGTTATTTCAAATGAAAACGAATTGAAGATATTTACTTGAGCCTTAATTAAAGTTCAACTGGATATCCATCCCATAACAAATTATTTCACCATCTCTATTTTATTATGTTTTTACTCGTATTTGACCTTATTTTTTAACAAGACTACAGCAAGATTAGTTTTCGCAAGACTACCGCATTAAAAAAGTTGACATTAAGTGTAATTGAAGATCTGTGATTACAACTTTCTATGCCAACTCAAGAGTCAAGGCTTATTTTTCTAATCATTTTTTTAAAATAGTGTGGCATTCTTTTGTTTTTGAGATAGTGTATGGTTGAGTATAGTTTTTCAAAAGATGAGCTTTATTCTGATTTCGCTTACATGTGTAAATCTAAATGAAACTTGAATTCAAAAGTATTTTTTTAGACGCGAGAAGAAATTAGAGAGCAGCATTGTGTATGCCACGAATTTGGAAAAAATATTCTTAGAGAATTTGTTTGCTTACTTAAAAGAAAATAATTTTGGTACAAGTAATAATGTTGAACAAAAAAAATATGAAATGTAAAATTCCAAATATTCCACATGAGTCATTTATTTCAAAATTGCCGTCTAAAACAGTATTTTAACGTGTTCAATTGAAAATTTCTGTTTGTCTATTTCTATTTGAAAGAAGGGCCAGAGTTATAAGAGTCGAGCTAGCCTCATGGTTAAGAGATCGAATTCGTAGTTGACAATGTTTATCAATCGCGCAACGCGAATAATCGATTCCTAATTCTACTGAAGATAGAGAAAAGAGTTTTAAACTATTATACCTATTTTAGAGAGACTGATCCACTCGAGCCATTTGCTCAATGTTTTTTGGGGAAGAGTGTTGTGGATATTAGGAAAGTATATATAGATGGCCACTCCAGGTGCTGCCATTGTCACTTGACTGTGATTCAAAATTGCAACGTTCCGAGTCAATTATTTTCATATTACTTTTTAATTAACATACTTTTATAAGCTTCACTTGCATGTAACAGAATCCTTGAATTCAATTTTTACCCCCTTTAAAAAGTCAAATTAATTTGAAATTTTGCTCACTTGTCCAGGACCGATGATAATACAATAATTTAATAATTTTGCTCCATTGTCCTGATCAGGATTATCAGGATTAACGATTTTCCATTTTCAGATCCCATCCCGCATCTGGCGACTAATTACAGATCTCATTTATAATATGCATTAATGACTATGTAACAAATTACATCTGCATGTTGACGCCATTGTTCAATTAACCCTTTATCTACTGACGGTACTTATAAGTACCATTCACTTTAAAATTACATAAAATAACCATTTTTACGAATATTTTGACGATATTTAGCTAGAACAATCTTTTAATTATACTCTTCCAATAATGGTACATGGCAACACAGGTTCTATGATGAGTATTTTGGCGGGGAAGGTGAATAGTTTTAAAACAGAAGTTGCGTTTACAGCTAACACATTTTGATCGGATTTCGAAGATTGTCATTTTTATTCCGAAAAAGTATTTAATGCCAAAAGGTGAATTATTTTTTTGTATGTTATTTAAGACCCCTTAGAAAACGACTTGACTATTTATTTTAAGAGTGAACAGTGTATATAAATTAATTTTACAGTTGAATAACGTTGCGGTAATAAGTGCCGATAGTACACTGGATGTTAGAGCAAGAACTTGTAGTTTTTTTCCCGTCCGTGTGGCTTATTGTTGTTTTTTATTGTGTTATAGTGTCATCACTATTGTACAATAAAGTTATACTTTTTTGGCATTTCTCTTTAGCTTGACTTATATTCATTTTGCTTTTTTATCTTTTTTTATTTTAGTGTTTTCAAAAAAATTTTGAACTTTGAATCAGAGCTTGTTTTTTTTTTTTACCACACAATTAAGTGAAATATCTATAATTTACTCAAAAATTAGTAACATTTTAATTTCTTTATCTGTAATTGAGATTTAACAATAATAGGAGGTTTTCAAGGTGCTATTATTATTTTTTCCTTTTCTTAGAGTGTGCGGAAAAAAGAAGCTCAATTTTTAAGAGGCTTTGGATTTATTACAGAGCCTACCATCTGAAAGCAGTGATACACTAACAGATGATTCTTCAGATGAAGAAGTCGTAGCAAATTACCTGCTGGAATTTTCGTTAGGTTCTTAAAATGACGATCAAGAGACTTGTGTATTAATGAAAAGAAAAACTGTTTCTTTGAATATCATCAAATTACGTTTATGTGCAAAAGCTGTTTTTATGTGTAAAAAAGTAAATAAATTTTTAAATTTTAATAATCGTTAAAAATAAATATTTTGTGCTGTAAAACATTAATTTTCTCTGGTTATTTAGCATTTTCAAAAGTTAAAACCCCATTAAAAAAATCATACGGTCGTTTTGTATTATGAGAATATTTAAACCTCCGTGTATACACCGACGATACTTTAGAATACCAATTTAATTAATTACTCTAACGGATTAAACTTCCCAATGTTGAATATTTTATTTATGTACTAGCTGGATAGCCCGGCGTTGCACGGGCTTCTTCGGGTGTTCAGCTTTATGCCTTAAAAGATTCCCTTTCCCTTTCAGTGTCAGTACTTCCTGGTGTATGTGTGATTTCTATATTAATGTCATTAAAATACACTTTTTCGAAGTTTCTTCCACATCTTTGTCCTGTCGGGCGGGTTTGCTTTCTCGCCACTTAGCTCGGCGTTGCAAGGGCTTTTTCCTAGGGTACAATTTTATCCCGATGGAAATTTTCCCTTTCTCTCTGGACACCAGTACTTCTGTGTATGTGTTACTGAGCGATGTGAGTGATTTCTATATTTATGTCATTTAAATCCCCTTTTCAGAAATTTCTTCCACTTCTCTTTGTCAGACAGGTTTCTTTTCCCTCTGTTCCAGAATTACATGAGTTTTTTCAAGTATATAACCTTTTTTTTTTTCACTGAGGGATAAGATATATTTGTTTTTCAAATTCCTATTTTCGATTAAAAATTTTCAAAGCTAATCCAGTTTTGTTCTCAAGAAAATAGACAATGTACAAATTTATTATTAAATAAATAATTAAGTAATAAATAATAAAACGCAATATAACTTTAATTCCTAAAAAAATATATTAATTTATATCAATTTTCGTTAAATAATGAATCAAAAAATGTGTACCGTTAGCTATGAAACGACTGATTTTATCTGGATGTTTGATTTTTCTATTAAATATATTTAATTGTGAAAAAGGTAAAGCCTAAAAATTTGTTTAAATTCCTTGTAGAAAAAAGATTTAAAAGGAAATAGCACTATTTGATAAAAACAGGACAGCATTTTCCTATATTTTAAGGTTTTTCAGTAAATTATTTCTCTTAAAGAAAACTATCAATTGCGATGTATTATTAAAAATTAAGATCGTATTAATTATTTTATACATAAAACAATGTGAATACTTTCTTAAAATCCACACTAATAAATTACTGGAAAATTCATTATTTATACTCATTATAAAAGAAAAAAACATTCAAAAAGAAAACATCTTTTTCTTACAGAAAAATCTTTTATTTGCTTACGTACTCTCTCCGTAAGTTGTTTTTCCGCATATGCGCTATAGGCGCTCAAACTCGTGTGTTCTGAGGTAGCTTTCCCATAATTAACAATTATTGGCATTTGGCGATTTTTCCAATTTTTTTCGTTGTATTTTTACGGCTCCCCAAGACGGAAAAAAAACATCTTCTTTAAAAATATTTTATGTATAAAGAAAGCAGAATTTCTTTTTAATTACAAAATTCCAAATTTTTTTTGAAGTTTTACAATAATTTATTTCAAATTAACTTGGCAGCGTTGGTAAAGGTTAAAAAAATGTACCAATCTACTTGAAAATTGTTTTATCTTTTTTTTAGGAATTAAAATTAGAAAAATTTAAAACATTGTAGAAATTGAGATTTTAATAATATATTTTAAGTTAATTACATGTTAAAAGCATTTATTTTTTAAACAAAGTTAATTAATACAGTCAGTAGAGCAACGTCTTGAAATTCAATTTTGGCTGAAAACTGATTTTTGACGCCATCTTTTGTCATTGTTGTAACAGTAACAGTTTTACAACAATGCAGACAAATCAAAGTTGGTGCCCAAAAGTGGTAATTAAAACTGGTTTTAATTAATATCTTTTTAGCTAATTGCGATATTGGACCGAATTGTGAATCTAAATAATTCTCGAATCCACTTGAACCCACACAAAAAATTTCATCGAAATCGGTCCAGCCGTTTAGGAGGAGTTTACGTCACATACACACGCACAGAAGATTTTTATGTATAAAGATTATTTGAAAAGATATTAATTAAAAAATGCTAAAAATTATTATTCGTCTGCATTTTTGTAACAATAAGGACCCGGTTAGGCCAGTTTGGCTGAAAATCAATTTTCGACGCCAACTTAAATCTTTTTTATAACAATAACGCTGTTACAACAATGCAGGTGAATGTTGAGTTGTATATTTTGAATGTTTTTAATTAATATCTTTTTAACTAATTGCAATATCGGATCGAATTGCGATTCTAAACCATTCTCGAATTTACTTGAACCCGCACAAAAAATTTCATCGAAATCGGTCCAGCCGTTTAGAAGGAGTTTAGTCACATACACACGCACAAAAGATTTTTATATATAAAGATATTCCTTAATTTTTAATATAGTGATTGAAAAAAATATTGCATGAAAAAAATTGCAGTATATCATTATGCAGTAGATAAAGGATTAATCATTCAGCCAATCTTTTCCAATCAATCTAAATCGATCAATCAGTTGACCATCCGATTAAATATCCGCGTGTACAATACTAAAAATTCGTTCCTTGGAGACCCTAAGTTATACTTTGCAAAACTCTTCATAGAACATTTTTAGTTTTTTTTTTTTTCCTTCAGTAATTGCTTTACTCATTTTTCAATTCCTACTAGTAGTTCACAATCTCCCTATATATATATATATATATATATAAATATATTTTGTTACGAATTTTGTGTAAATAGTGTAAATAATTTGTATTTGAGTGTTTAATGCATTTATATTACTCTATGCTATATTTATTTCATGTTAAAATTGTGCTACTCACAAGCAATACCACCCCTTACGTTATAATGGCGATTCAATGAGAGCTTGGCGAAATCTTGGCGGTAGAACCAAATTGGCATCATTTTTGGCGACCAAGTTGGCGGCCAATGTGGCGTCATTGGCGAGTTCGAAACCCTCTGGAATCTTCTAGAGAGTAGTGGATTTCTCCACTAGTGTCACGTTCAATGACACGAGCGGTTATATTCTGAAAGTTTCTGTCGCACTTATAAATAAAGATGCTCGCCGGTACGGTGATGAGTCTGATTTCAACCAGCGAAGAGTGAACATTGTTTTGACTAGCGATTAGCTCGGCTGTGCTTGTGAATAAGCTGTTACATACGTGTATTTTTAAACACTGCAATTGTTTTTGAGTGCTTTTGAAGGTGTGAAGACCTTCGGAGATTTAATCTAAGAATATTGCTGCTGAATCTTGTATTTAAAGGATTGGACTTTTGATAATAAATTCACATCGCCCTTAAAGAACTGTTTATTTTTTTTGTTATTGTTTTTGCAGAAAATCCTAGAACCCGGATCTAAGTAACAATATATATATCTTGTTCAAATTTTCAATCGTTAATGAAATACTTTCTATTCGTCCATTCAAGTTCAAATACATTTTTGAAACTTGTAGTGGATGACACTTGATGTTAATACAGTTTGATTTAATACAGTTAATACACACCTACAGTTTTTTTCAAATATTAATTCACAAATTAAACTTGATGAATAAATAGTAACAAGCAAAAATAATAGTTCAATACCATATATTTAAATGAAAATCGCTCGCCGCGTTCCTGTAGTGCAATGGATAGCGCGTTGGACTTCTAATCCAAAGGTCTTGTAGTCCAACACCTTATATGGAAAGGAAAATCGCTTTCTATTTTGTCACTTAATATTGTGATTCTATCATATGTATATACATATTTATATTAATTGTAATTATTTAATAAAAAGTAACTAAAATAAAATTTTTCTTTGTTGACTTAGGTAGGAATTGACTTAAAATTTTTTTATATTACTTGTTTATTATTAATTGTGATCTGTTATGAGATCTAGGAAATTTCTGTAATTTTCCATTATAGTTAAAAATTATAAATGAAAAAAAATTATATTTAATAAATTTATACAATCAAGAAAGTACACGAGTATGAATTTTTTTTTACTTTGCTCTACAATCCAAATTATTAGTAGCAATATTTGCACTTATTTAATAACTGAGCCGATATAATTCATGAAACAAATTTTGCTTTATTAATCTTTTTTGTGGAAAACAAACAATTTTATTATACAGAAACAGTTTTCAAAACATAGTCGATAGATCGTTTTTATTCACTTAGCAAAGAATATAGATACTTTATTTTTAAAGAAATGTTAATTCTCTCAAAGAGAATAAATAATTATTCAAAGATAAAATAAAAAAAATCGCATAAATCTGTCAAAGCTAAAAAGGAGAATGCATTAATTTTTAATCAAATGTGTAAGCAATTCTATTAAGTGCTTTCTTTTTTTAAAAAAACATATGACTTATTTGCATATCAATAAATATTCATTGACACTTATACCATGAAAGTACATTTATATTGTGTAAGCGTGCGATAGTCGTCTTATTATAAAATTTTTTACTTTATTATTTTTATTATTATTTGAGAAATCTCTGTAAATTTGGGAATTATTATTTTACAACACTCTTAATTATTCAAAGATTTTTTTTTTTTTGAAAAAAAAACGGTTTTGTAATTTTTATGGGACTAAATAATTTGTGCAAATCATGAAGCAGAAATTTTTCTATCCAATGAAGTATGCCACTCGGTATGAGCTCAATTTGGTAATGCATTGAGTATTAATGAAGTCTTAACTTACGGTCAAGGTCAGCTCGTCACACCCGAATTATAGACATTCGAATGCGGTATTCTGACTCAGAAATTCTCATCATGTGGTCTTAATGTTTGAAAAACGGGTTCCATTTAAAAATACCAAAACGAAAGGAAAAAATTATATAAGAGCTCTCTTCAACTCGTTGAAATAACGGTGGGTATGTATAGGAATGCTTCTAAATTTCATGTGAATGCGTTTATTTTCAATGTCAAAAGGAACATTGTTTTTTCGTCTTCCGAAATTTTATGTGATTTTTTAACTCTTTTGGTGAAAATGATGCGATCGAATGTTAATGAATCACATTTAGGTTGAGCGTTTTCTTTTTCAACACCACATTATTTCTTTCTTGTATTTTCTTTCATTAGCATATACTGTTAAGTTACAGTAATATTTATTTTTCACCGAAACACTAGGCTGGAGTTCAACGTACTTTTCCCAATAAATGACAATGAAATTAACCCTTTTATAAAAATATGGTAAGTGAAAATTTGTGAAATATTTTACACACTAAAAGAAATCATAACTGAATGTGTTGACATTGAAATATACGTATAATATATAAGTATACTATGGTATCATTCTTTTAACTATGCAAACAGTTAGCTTTCCATGTAGACAAGTTGAAGGGTTTGAATTACAATTGCGCTGGAAGTTGGACTGGTATATCCAGATGATACCTAAGTTAGAACTTCACTTTCCTAATCTCCTCATCACATCTTGAAATTCTAGATGTAAATTCCATTTAACGTTCAGTAGCACCATTATCGCGGTCCGTCGACCGCGGGTATGAGAGGGATCGGACATGATCATGACAGAAACAGACATGATCTAAAGTTAACTGCTTTTATTTAGCCTTTAGCCCTTGTAAGAATTTATGAGAATGCACTCTGATAACTAAACCCGAGGAGTAATAAAACTTATTAATCCTATTAGATATCTTGATTATTACTTATCTTAATTATTCTCTTGAACGCTTCTGTTTTCAACTTGCTAATTCGTCAACCGTAAAGTGGACGGCTTCCACCTTTCAATGAATCCTTCCCTTTAGATTAAAAAAACGAAGTGCGACCATTGATTGCTCACACTATGTGATTTCCGTTTTTAATCAACTTTCAACCATCACCTCGCCTACTCAGCGATTGGCACTTACAGTTTGCATTTACATAAAATCAAGTCCTCTCTTCGGAAAGCGGTTTTCAGCTAAAATCCCAGTTAAAAAGAGTATTTTACCCAAGATTACTAATAGCCCGAAAATAGAACCCGTTACACCATTGTTCTGCATGACAGGTCTCAAGCTGAAGCAGGGTGAGTGAGTGTTTATTAACGTTGTCCTCTAAGGCAACACTAAGGCTGTTGGCGAAGAGCCACGTAATTTTTTGAACCGCAGTCAAGTGATGAGAGCGACACATAAGCTGGCAACCTACTATCCAAACTTCCACACCACGTCAAATGGAGGATTTTGATCAGCGACAATTTTAACACGCATCAGCCCCTCTGTACGGGTAAATCTTCAGTGGCACTAGGGTTCGAAATCGCTACCCGACAACTCCAGCCACAAGCTCATAACCATCGCCATGGCTACTGCGGTCACTTAGTTGAGGCAGGACGGAACCCAAGTCGAAAATCACGCTTCATTGAACGTGGAGTTCACTATCATTGGTTCGCAGAAGAGGGATCGATGGAACAACAAAATAGATTAAGAGCATTTAATATACAACAATATTATTAAAACATTTGTTATGTATGTAATTCACAATTTTAAATTGGAGTAATGAGAGAATAAATTTAAGCGAATTCATATTAGCTTGGTATATATAAAATATACTATAACTATTATATAATTTTTATACAATACATTTGCTTCGAAGATAATATGATATTAAATAAAGTAAAAAGGAATTGAATAGTTTTCAGAAGAATTCAAACATTATTCTATTCTATATATTGTAACACTTGATTCAAACGAACATAAAGTATATCGCAAAACTAAGATCTATACATCAATAAAAAAAAGGTAGAAGTAACAAGACAGAGCCCCGAGAGAATAGTGTCTTAGGTATAGGTATATCAGTATCCCTGGATAAATTTCTAGACATATTTTTCCGACAAAGGGGAACATTTTTATTATATATTCAATGTTTATTACTTTTTAAATCACTGTTTTGGAATTTGCTTTTTCCTAAATGGCATTTGCAATACATATTGAAATGTTGCATCAGATTTTTATCGAAACATTTTTTATGTGAAGGAAAGAGGAATTTGTCAAATGTCATGAATATACTTAAATTATAAATTTATAAATGCGGATATTTAAAAGCACCCTAAGTGTTATTGAAATATTAAATATCAAAACAGCTATCTTTAAACTATTTTTGGAAAAAACATAATGTTTTTTTTCAGTATTTTCGTGACACAAAGAGATGCTACTTTATATTAATATGACACCCCAGTATATATGGAATAAAATTAAAGCTCTAATGTTTTCGATTTTAAACAGATCAAAGATTGTTATCCAGGGTAGAAAATCTACGTTATATAATTCTAATCAAAATCCTCCGACTATTCTTCGTTTTTTTATAAATACAAGCGAACCTGTAGATGAAAGCTAGTTTCATTTTAAAAATGATAACTGTATCGATGATAGCAAAACATTAATTCTCGTTCTTTCAGTGTTTTAAAAAAAAAATGCTATTGTGTGTTTCAAAATCTGCGGAGCGTCGGATAAAACCTTCAGACCGACCGTAGTTTGTCTAACACTGATGTTTATAATAAAGTAATCTACAGAAATGATTGCAAGAAATATGTTTCATGTGTGTGTGTGTGTGTGTTGTAAAACGTATAATTCTATTTGTAAAATTATTTTCTTTTTTGAGCTAATTTTTAATTTTAACTATTTGATTTAAATCTAGATATAGTTGAAAATTCTCTTCCATATTATTATCGTCTGCTTTAACTCAAAAATTTATATAACTCTAATTTATCTAATAAATTTATTTGCTGATATATAATCGTCTGTCGTTAAAGTTATATTGCTTAAGTTAACTTCTTTTGTAATTATTCTAAATTTATATTAGTACAGAGTCAGAGAAAAGAATTGTAATGTATAATCGACGTTGGTTGAACTTAATACGTATTTAATTTTTTGAATATTTTCGAGTTATTGGAGATATCTGAAGATAGTTTTGACTGTTTGAAAAAGGTTGTAAGAATAAAGGCACCCGTGGAAAAATCTTTGATTTCCATCATAAACAAGTAAGTAGATAAATTCTTCGTGTAAGATTTTAATAACTTTGGTGAATGTTTTTAAGTTTTGAAATATAAAGGTATAATATAACCACATTATGACCAGTTAGATATAATTAACCATATTACTACATAAACAATATCAAATATCACTCAAAATTTCTAACAAGCAATGATTAATATAGACGCTTGTTGAACTTAATAGAATAGAAAATTTTAGTCTTTTCTGTTATCTTTTCATTTGGGTTTCACCTTTATCCTCCGCTAGCTATCCATAATTATGAGGTTCATTTTTCTATAATTCAGGTACGATGTTCACTAAATAATAAATTATAGAGTTTAAAAAAAACTAAAAAAAACACCCTTTTATATTTAATAGAACTAAGGTGTAACTTAATCTTTTGTCGCCCAATCTGAAATTAGTCGCCAGATGCGGGATGGGATCTGGAAATGGGAAATAGTTAATCCTGATGATCCTGATCAGGACAATGGAACAAAATTATTAAATTATTTTATTGTCATCGGTCCTAGACAAGTGAGCAAAATTTCGAATTAATTTGACCTTTTAAAGGGGGTAAAAATTGAGTTCAAACATACAAGTGAAGCTCATAAAAGGGTATTAAAAACAAAATTTTTTTAGTCAAAACCAATTTTAAATTGCTAACAGAAGAAAAGAAATTTACAATTATGTAATTCTTTAAAATGTTATTATTTATGGTAGCATTTAAAAGGAATACAATACTTGAGTTTACCCGATTTATGTGTGTGATATCACGAATAAATGATATGTTTAAGATATTTGGTGACGAAGTATATTTTCTTCTGAAATTTATGATCTTTTCTTGAGAGTTAAAAGCCTTAAGACCAAAAAAGGAAGAACTGGGCGTATATTTTAAAAATATTCCTTTTCATTCTTTAATGCACCAACTTATACAGCCAAATTGTTACGTGATTCTAGTGTATGATCCTGGTAAAAACAGCAATAAAGTTCAAAATTTAAAAGAATTCTTAAGCCATTGTATTTCTAAAAGAATCAGAATTTCATAAAATAAATAAAAATCATGCCTAAAGTCAAGACTATTTATTGATTTTGAGGTCTACTGCCACACAAACATTAATTTTGCTTTTAATTATCAGAATATAACTTTATATTACGTTGACGAGTTTCATAATAAAATTTTGTTATGAAAATGAATGTGTAAAAAAAATTTGAGGAATATTCCTTAATACTTAAGAAATGTTCCTTTCTTGCTTTCTTATAAGCACAACTTTCTGAAAAGAATAAAACAAAAAAGCGGAAAACATCTGCCCTTTTTCCCCTTTTACTTTTCCTTAATTTTTCTTCTAAAATAAAATAAATTTAAGTAAATCGGAAAGCCAATAAACTTTAACGTCTTAAAATCTTATTGTTTGGATTCATATTGTTTTTAAAAGAATAGGAATGTTTTGTTTTTAAAATGTTAGATATGCGCTTTTTGATGTAAGATATTTTCCCCAGATTTCCATTTGACAGTATCTTCTATTTAAATATCTAATACTGGATAAATATCCATAAATATGAAAAGCATTAAACGTTTTTAAGACAAAATAGCAATTTATACAAGCAATTCTTGTTCATAATGCTAATAAATCCTATAAGCGAAGAATTGAACGACAGTATGAAAGCACATATTCCGTTTCTTTCTTCCATTCTTTTAATTTATAATTTTTTGAACACTTTTATTAAGCAAATGATCTCAAATAATTTATTATATATGTTAATTTGGCAAAGTAGGTTAATTTCAATGAATGAAGCAATGTTTTATATGGAATATTTCCATTTGATAAAAAGATAATTTTAGGATGCATATGTCGCAGGAAAATGATGAAATTAGGAATTTCATCAAATCCCTAAGGGAGATGATCAATTGACGGAAGATGTTAAAATAACGTCTCTTCAAGGTCATTTCCCTCATAAAAGTAAGAGATGAAATAATATTGTCAAAAGTGTTTATTTAACAAATATGGTGCATTATTAAACGTAAAAGTAAGTAATAAAACAATAGTTAATGAAATACAAATTATTTATTCGAAACTAATTAGAAAATTAGGCTGGTGTTTTTTTGATGTGTAACATCTTTCCTCTCGGTTACTTACATACTAAAATATCAATCCCTATGTTAATCCTATGGTGCCATCTTTTTAAAGATATGGGGTTGATATTTAGGGGATCGATAGTACTACCTGTATGGTTAGGAAGTACAAGGACTCGACCCCCGAGGTGTCCCCTCCCCCGGATAGCATTTTGTCAATGCAAATCCTGACTAGTTTTTATCATTTCTCTGAAACAGTTCAGGGATTTGGTAAATTCCTTTACTTTCATCATGAAAATTACTTGAAGAGACTTTATTTTAACATCTCCCGTCAATTGATAATTTCCCTTAAGGATTTGATGAAATTCCTAACTTCGTCATTTCCCTGCGACATATATATATATATATATACACGTGAAATTTTCAACCTGAGTGTTTTTTAAATCTTGATTTATATTTTTCAATTTTTCTTGTACTATTATGTATAAATGTCCTACTAAAGGGGAAAGTAAAAATTCTATATATAACAAGTTTAGCGTTACTCCACTATCCAAAGTCAATCACAACTTTAGAAAATATGAGAGTTTTTCTATTTTGGTCATTGGTTTTTTTCATACGTTAAATTTTTATTCTTGGCTCTCGATTTCAGAGCTCCCTTTCTGCAGGATATTTATATATGTATACATACATATATATTCATGTACAATGGATATGAATGATCTATAAATGAATGCTTCTTCACTCATAAAATTTAGAAATGTGAATGTGAATTTAGGAATTGAAATGTGAATTACGTTGTCCACATTGCATATTCCTTTGAGACTTGATTCCTCGAATTATGCTGGAGAATAGTCGAAGGTTTTTGTAGCATATTGCATTTAAATGAAAATTTAAATCTTCACATGCTGTAATATGGAAATTCAGAGAAAAGATACCAACTCAAATGTCGCCTTCGGTATTTGTCTCTGGAATAAAATTATGAGATCTGTTACCTACAATCCATAGAATAACTTAGACGTAACTTTAACTAGATAAAAATGTTTAGAAGAAATTAAAAGAATTAGGACTAAAAGAAAATAATAAGATTAAAATAGGGGTTTAGCTTTAATGAATAAAAAAGAAAATAATGTTATGCATGATTCTGCTCCTATAAGTTACCCTTATCAGTTTTCTATTGAAAATATTTTCTCTTATTCTTACAATAAAAAAAATCTAAAACGTTTTAATATAAGTCTTATTTATTGTATAATATTTAAAGAATCATTTATCGGGATTACTGCCTGAAACAAATAATAATATTCAAGTAAAACTGATAATTAATTGTTAATTATTGTTATTTTACACGAAGCCTTATGAAGGAGAATTGGAATAAATTTTCACGAACATCTATTTTTAACAATATGTATCTAAGTCTGTAAGGATCTCACCTCTGCACCTAGAGATGTGGGAGAAAGGGAAGGAAGACAAGCTTAATTTATTTACAGCACTTAATTTATTTACAGCACTTAATTTATTTACAGCACAAAACCACAACACAAGTTCGATCAATCAAAACTAAGAGATGCACCCAATTAATCAATATGAAGACAATTAACGAGGTACGCGGGATATGAGAAGATTTTTAATTACTTGTAGCACTTACTTCAATTCAATTACTCTGACTTCCTAACTGCATAATCTCGATTAAAGCTGAAGTGACATATCGTCACCTTAATTATTACTAAATATCTGCGTCACACTTTAAATTAGATTAATCACTGCTCCGCTAGTAATCTACTCTATATCTCTCTTTCTAACCTGAAAGCCTAGACTTTATATAGTTGTCTTAATTTGCATGTTTACGTTTTCTTCTTCGGAGGAAGCTCTAATAAAATAATTTTTAAAGACCAAAAATTCTCCAAGAGAATTGTTAGTGAGAAGATCGCGGATAGAGCCGTCACAAGTCTACACGATGAATAAGATTTTTGAGTTAAAATTCAAAGGATTATTTCAAAACGAAGAAATATCAAATGTTGATTCCGTTGAAAGTAAACGCATCATAAATATTTTTTACAATTATAACATTTTAATCGATCATTAACGAAACACAAAAAGACCCACGCAAAAAAAAAAAAAAAAAAAAAAAAAAATGCTTTATCAATTTTTAAATGAAAAAAAATCTCTTTTTATTCTATAAAGATAATACACAATATTTTACTATTACTGTAATTTTAATTTTTAATTTCTTTTAAATAATTAAGTGCACTGCGTTTTTCAATATAAATTTAATTCGTCATTTGTGTTCTACATGCTAAAGTTAAAATTTTAAAAAAACTTTAAGGGACTTGACTGTGCATGACTCTGCAACCATTATTTTAAGTAGCCTTATCCTAGAATAATGATTATTGTCAATTATCTATCAATTGTCAATTATCTATCTATAATATATCTTGACAATATCTATCTATTGTCAATTATCTGTCAATTATCTATCAATTATCTATTTATTTATTATTCAGTTTTATTGTTTTTCTCTGTTGGTTTGTATCTAATTTAATTTAAATTTTAGTCTTATGCATTAACATCTGTTTAAGTGAATTATTTATTGGAAGTTTTTTATTTGTTATACCAAGATTACCTTATGTTACGTCCGACTAACAGATCACAAGCCGAATTTATACTTTCAACATTATTTTTATGCCGGCTGAGTGGCGTGGTTGGTTTGTCGTGGTCATGATGCAAAAAATCGACTGCGGCCATTTCTTATGATTATAAAGCATGTAAAAGATCCCTATAGTGTTTGTTTAGCTTGGATGCTGTCGGCAAAATTAAATCCTAGTACAAATTCACATCGTCCCTCTAAGGAGGAAACTGGGCGTAAAACTACCTGTGGTGATCGGGATCCGCCTTATATGGTGCCGCACTAAAAAGAGATACTAGCTTCCGGGGAATGTGCTAGGTCTGCAATGGTAAAATACCAATGCGCAGCCCATTAGAAATAAATAAAACATTATTTTTATTTAAATGATTTATTAAAATTGTATGTAAGACACATAAAAAGAATTAACCTTGTGACGGGACTTTATCGCACCTTCTCGCTAATCCTCTTGGGGAATCTTTGGGGCCAGAATGGCATTATTTCAATCCAACTCTCTCAAGAAGAAACCGCGATTTGTAGATTAGTTAATGGATATATATTGGAGCTCTAGCATACGCGTGCTAGTAAAAATAGAAGCCGAATAGCGCTATAATATTTGAATAGAAGCCGGAAAGACGAATAAAGGTCAGATAGAAGCCGGATAGTAGAATAGAAGTCGGATAGAAATAGAATAATAGTGGAAGAATAAAATACAAGAAGAGACAAAAAGACGAGGGCTGCTCGCTGTGAGATATTGGTAAGGGATTAATTATAGAACGGTCTTTAGCTTATTAAGGAATCTACAGTAGATAAAGATTCTGAGGTTAGTTTCTCATAAAGATATTGAGTAGGATTTCAGGCGCTATTATACGTAGAATTGATAATTACGTAGTATCACTCCTGATCTGATTCCTCTTGTAAGACTTGTGTTGCGTTGATCAATATATATTTAGACAATAATAAATTAGATTTATTATTGAGAATTTGAGTGATCAATGATTTATTCCTACAAATCTAGGTCGCGTAGATGGAGAAATGATACTCCCGGGCCGTGGGGTATCACAACCTATGTATGCATAATTATTGTATATAATGGGAAAAAAGCATGATCTATTACATGTATATTGTTGACCTACTACTACAGTTATTTATTTATTTTTATTTACTTACTTTTTTGAGGTCGTTAGTACAAATGATCGTCAGAAAGGAAATCGAGGATATTGTCAGTTTGCGTGTACTTTATTTTAACATGTACTGCTATAGAGTAAGATATATTCAAAAAATTATCATAATATAGTAAAATTTCACAAATTTTCATTATTATTTATCTGCGATCGCAAAATATTCCATGTTTCATTTTATTATCAATTTAATCATTATTTTTTATTTTTCGTTACATTTTGCTATGAAATGAACTTGGTTATTTATATTAATATAATTTTCTTGAAATATTATTTTCAGCATGCAGTAAATATATCCTAGTGACTGTTACAAGAAGAAAATTTTTTTCTACTTATGAGATCAGTTTTCTGTGAGTAAAATAATAAAGGACACATTAAAATATTCAATTCAATTGAATGAGTAAAATAATAAAGGACGTTAAAATGTTCAATTCAATTGAACCGAAGGCAAAATTTCATCAGAAAACAATGAGTTGTGAAATGTTTATACCACTGATGAAAAAAATTCATTTTTTTAAAAATTCATGTTAACTTGCTCATAAATGATTGATATACACGCAAAAAAAATTTAACCCAATATCTAATAATATATTGCAATAATTTGGTAACTCTTAAGAATTACTTACATAAAAAAACCGATTTAAATAAAGAAAATTATTTTTAGTGAATAAAAAGCCATCCAAAAAATTACGAAAATTTCATTGCTAAAACATTTGCAACAAAATTCATAAGACTGTTTATGATTCCCGGTAATGAGCAATTTAATTTCAATATGTAAAATGGCTTTCCCTGCCTATATCTTTTATTAGCTAGAAAACTTATTTTACAGATGTTACTACAATATTCAAAATTGAATAATGATTAATCTATGAAAAAATGTGTGTGTGCAGCTGCGCGAATTACAAGATTGTCTATGAAAAACATCTGTTGTATCGTTATAATCATAAATATTACTTTTTTCTATATTTTGAAAGAGGTCTCAAAAAGAAATAATGGAATTTCACAGTGAAATATTAATGTTTCTTCCATAACATATTTTTTTTAAAAAAAATGAGCATTTTATTAAATGTTCTCTTGAAACAGAGAACAGGCAAATTAATTTTGTTTTATTGTTTTACATAGTAAAAGAGAAATTAAGCGAGAGTTATTTATTACAGCAAAAGGAAAAGGAAATAGAATATCTTCGAATATTTTGTTTTTGTTTGTTTTAAACTTTTGTCGCATTATTTATTTGCCTTTTGAATGGCTCTAAACTCAATTTTCATTTTCATTCTGTTATTGTGATTCGCAATAAATTGAAAAGTTATTTAAAAAAAATCTTTTTAATTATTTATTTATTATGTATATTTTTTTTTTTAGTTTTATTTTTTATATTACAATTTATTATTGCCACGTATGTTTCTCTCGGTTTAAATTTGTACAGTAATAACAACTCAATATTTATGAAAATAAGTTCAAATAATTTATTTAAAATAAATTAATAGGATATAACTTTACGAAAGAGACGCATCAACAATTTTTCTTAGTTGACATAAATATTTTGAAAATTCAATTAATAATTCCATTTTCACTCATGTTTATTAAACATGTTATTCGTTTCATTTTAATACTTTCATCTGGCAAATTCTATAAAATACAACATATATAAATAAATTTTTAATTAAAAATTGTGTTATTGATAACGACAGAGAATAAATTAAATTATAAATAATGACTAAAACGGTAAATAATTTAATCTTTATAATTAATTCTCTCTTGAAGAAGATGTTTCAGTTGTTATGATTTTATTTCATTAGCAATATACAGTAGGAAGAGATGGTAGGATGTGGGGGCTCATATAACCTCCCCCCCCCTCTTCCCCATAAGGATGGTTGTATACTAAAATTTTAAGCACATAACTTCTAATAAAATAAAATTTTTATTTTCATCTTTTTTTCTGAAAAAATTAACATTCGTAATGCCGTACTTCACACAAACATTCTTTTTACCTTGAAAATTAACAGTTAAGTTTGATATTAATTTTGAGATATGAGTTGATACTGAAGACCCTCGCTTCCATTAAAAATTCTTCGCTACGCTCCTGATAATATACATTATAAATAAATCAAAATTTTAAAATATATTTAATAAAGTATTACCTCAAGCTAATTGAAAAAAGCGCAGCGCGAGATTCATCATATTTATGATTAACTTAAGACATTTTAATTTAATGCTGTTTGATCTTTACATGGAAAAAATGTGTATTTTGAACAAATATTAATTTACTGAAGACATTAAAATAAGTCTGTTGAAACTAAACAGAGACGAATTATCAATGCTAACATATTTGTTTTTTATCGTAGTAGAAATCGTCGAAAACATTCCTTTATTAATTAATTACACAAATATTCTTTTCATAATTTTATTTTATTATTTATAGAGTTATTCACATTTCAACATTTTTAAGAGAAAAACGTTTTTGCTATATTTCCAGATTAAAAGAAATCCTTAGAGAAAAATGTGCTAGATTTGAAAATGTTTGGATGTAAACATCTAAAAAATGTGCATTAATTTAGAAAATTAACAGCTTTTAAGAGAATTTATGCCTTTGATAAACATCTGTATTTAACTGAATTAGCTCAAAAAAGGAGGATTAAGGTACATGATTTAACAAAAGATTTATGGTTAAATAAAGTACCTGGCCAAAACAAGAATAAAATAAATAATCTGGGACAATTTTTTCGTTTAATAATAATTTAATCTAGAAAAATCTTTTTCCTTTATTCGAGTATATGATAAAAATAAGTCTTTATGGAATTCACAAATAGCAAACTAAGAAATATTACCTGTTTTCATGTAAATAATGATAATTTATTCGTTTTTAACCTAGGGAAGAATTATGATTTTTAGTTATAATAAAACATTTGTGTTGTTTATAAGTAATTTATTTATGTTGTTTTTTCTTGTCTGTAAATATTTTAAAAAGCTTTCGGGGGATTTTTGTGAGGGAAAAAAGCTCATTTTTGAAGAATATAGAAATATATGATGGGGAAAATACTGTGCATATAGAATTTTAAAACGGATTATAATTTTTCACTTTCACCTACGTCAATGAAATTAATAGTTTTTGATTTCATAAAATTTCATTCAAACAAAACAAAAAAACAAAAAACAAAAAAAAAAATGCGTTTTTTTTTTTTTTGCTGTCAAAATAATGATAAGTCTTATCAACTTGATTAGAATTTGATTTTTATAAGATACTTATATTTGTGAGTTTAAAATATAGAGAGTGAACAAAGGTAGATATGTTAAACGGAAAAAATTGTTTTTGTATTTATGTATACCATTAAGCTATTTTAAAAAATATTCACATTAGATACAGGGAGTGCATTAATATTAAATAATGTAGGAAAAATCTTGCTATTGGTTATGTCTAATTTTTTGTTATTTTAATTACTACTAATAATTTTATAAAAGTACAATTTAAAATTTAAAACCTCAAATCAGTCTTCCATTACTTGTCAAAAGTAATATCCTTGTTAATTCTTCAATAAGCAAACAGTGAAATCGAATTTTTGTAAGAAATGCTATAAAAGAATTGGCATATTTTAACATGAACTTTCTTGCTTTATGTGATATAAGATACTAATTTATGAGAGTGCAATAAATTACCCACATACAAAAATATATACAATAATGCCCTCAGAATTTTTGAAAATTCTCTTTTGGGTTAATCTCGCTTTAAATCTAAGCAAAGGTTCTTAACAAATGACCATACAGAAATTTATCCGGAAAAAAGAACACTACGAAAAACTATGCTGTTACATATAAGACTTTTGAAGATTATTAGGATAGTGGAGTGCTATTTCAGGTGCCATCCTCGTCACTTGACTATAATTAATAATTATGAAGTCTATCCCCAACATCCCTCGTATAGTTTCCATGTGCAACATTTACAAACAACCAGTCTGTCAATCCTCACACATAATTTTACATGATGAACTTAAGCTAAGCCAGCCGGTCGTTTATTATTATTTTCTCCCTGTATTTTTCGAGAAATTTGATAAAACTGTAATTCAAACAGTTGGGTAGTGACGAAACTATTTGTGTTTTTAATAGTCTGCAAATTTATTATGTTTAACTATGTTAAATCCAAACGTTTGAAGTATGTGTGTGAGTAAAATATCGAATACTTTAACACAGTCATTTAATAATTTACTATCAATTTCTATTGTAATCTTTTTATCATTTTCATACTCTTTTCATTATTTATCATAATTTATGAGAGAATCATAGCTTTAAGCAATTTTTTTTTATAAAAAATTATTTCAAGGAAAAACATAAAAAGTAATAAGAATGAAAGAATATAATATTAAGATGAATAAATTATTCCCTTTACATTTCATTATTTTGATTTCTGTTATCTCAAGCGAATATGTGATTCAGCTCCTATACGAATCCAGATATTGATCTTCAGTTTTGTAACTAGATTGCGATTAACGAAAGAAGATAAATTTTATTTGAATCATAAAAATCTTCCGTCTAATATAACTATGAACGCTGTCTCTCTCTGTTATTACTAACGACATTTTTATTTTTATTTTATAGTTAAAGAATTTAAGAGCATGCCCTTGATACTTCATGATAACGGAGGCTTTTACTACCGAGTAGAACGGAAGAAAAACTCGTTCGCCTCTGCCAACATATTGAATTGTTCTCATTACTTTCAAAGTTTTATCTACGGTGGAATATTAATTCCTTGAATCATCTCACAGGAAATGCTATTTTTCTGTTTATTTCATTTATTTCCAATGTTCCTTCACGGAACTGAACTTGTTAGCTACACCCTTATTTGTGGTTTGGAGACCCCACGTGAAAGTTCATTCATGTGAAGACTCACACCTACCTGTTGTTAAGTGCATATTTTTACTCTGTTTTGAAGAAAGTGTTTACAACCTGATTCTGTCAAAGAGATGCAGTTTAAAATAAATATACGATAAATCAGCTATCGAAACAAATTCTTTTTTTTTTGTACACACATGCACCGCTTAAATGTTGATATATAGAGAATCAAACTTATTGGAAATTCAACTTAAATCTAAGTTACACGTACAGGTTCGCGCAGACGCACGCACACAGACAGTGAGAGATATATAAACTCCTAAATAATAAATAAAAAAATATGGAACAAATTGTAATTCAAAGTAAAAAATTCTGATGGAACAAAGTTAATAATAATTTTAAGGTATCCGACTACGTTCGGAACCGTGATTTTAAAAAAGCGCATAAATGGATAATTTTCATGATATTTAGTGTCACTTGGATTAGAATACATGTATAAAATTGTTTTAAGGACATTTTTTGACAAAAAAAGCCATTTAAATACAATATTTCGGCAAAAAATTAACTTAGAATAACCTTTTTCCAAAATGTTCTCCTTTTGTGAAAAAGGCTTTTATTATAATAATATTTTGCCTGTATATAGCTCAGACCTCTGTACAGAGACTCAACAATGATTTTTAAAAAATTCACATTATTTTCAGAGTTACAACCAATTGAAACAATTATCAGCGTTTTTTTCTTAAAATTTTCCCCCTCTGTTGTAAAACATGGGTAAACCCACTTATTAGTTATATATTTGAAAAATTCTAGTTCAGCCTCTGTACAGAGATCTGAGCTATATACAGGCAAAATATTATTATAATAGAAGCAGTTTTCACAAAAGGAGAATATTTTAAAAATGGGTCATTCTATGTTCATTTTTTGTCAAAATAGTGTACTTAAATAATTTTTTATTGCAACACTATTCTTAAAATAATCTTATATACATTTTCTAATCTAAGTGTCACTAAAAATCATAAATATTATCCATTTACACGCTTTTGCAAATCACGGTTCCGAACGTAGTCGGATACCTTAATTTATTAAGTATTGTGTTTGTCGCCTGTTGCAACTTCAGGTTTAGGACCCAGCCGTGGCTTGGAATACAGAAATAAAAATATGCAAAATTTCAAAATTAAAATATATGAAAAAAAATATAACTATGTAAAAAGTTATATAATTTTTTTTTTTTTGTATATAATGCATTAAAATGATACATATTCAGATCAAAATAGTTCAAAATAAAAAAAATATATGTATACCATTTTCAAAAAGGGTGTAAAATCAAGAGCAAACAATGGCGCCCACAAGGAGGGGTCCCAGGGTCCGGACCCCCCACCCCCTATAGCCCTTGATTTATTTCGATTGTTTATAATTATGTGTATATTGTACGTAAAATTTAATTAAGTACGTGTTATTAATAATTAGTAATTTTATTAATTAATGCTAATTATTTATTCAGAAGTTAATTTTTTTATTGTGTTTTGTTCCCGACAGTCGACAAAATCAAAAGATATGTTTGGCGGCGTATTGTGGTATGATACGAGAATGGTGGATTTTCGACCCTGGATCCCCCTCCTCCCCATCTTTGAACTATTCCTGTGTGTGCCACTGAGAGCAAATATGTAATCAGTAAATCTTTGTAACCTTAAATTTTATTACTAATGTTGTAAACTTCATCTGCGGCACAATCGAACAGAATCAATTTGGACTGATCCGTATTTTATCGAAGAACCTTTGTGTGAAGTATATAAAGAAAGATATATATATATATATATATATATATATATATATATTGTTCTCTGTTTAGCTAACTATCAAATCTGTTTAGCTAACTATCAAAGCCTTGATGATGTGGTGGGAAATTTAGGGAAGTGGTTAATGTATCTTTAGAATAGTCTTCAAATTATCATGTTTCAAAATTTTGGGACATGTCGCCAATTATGTTCTTCGTATAGTTCTAACCAACAGTATAAATCAACAAACAATCAAAGACCATTTACAAAAACAAGACAAAAAAATGAAATATGACGAATAATATACAGTAAGACCCCGCTTAGCGCGGGGTATACGTTCCATCAAAGTACAGCGTAATATGAAACAGCGTTAAACGAGGTTATCTCATCATGTAAATAATGGGGTTAGGGGAAGATGGGTGGAAAATTGGTCTGTTATTTTGCCATTAAATTTATTATGTTTTTTATAGCAATGAAACAAAAATATATTTCTTACAAATATAGAAACAGAATAAATGAATATACATATAAAAATAAATAAAATTCTAAGTCAGTATGTTTACATTTCAGATCATTCAGTCTCTTCTGTATTTCCAATTTTCTGTCTTTTTATCAAGAAGGTAGATTGACTTAAAGGCATATTGGGTTCAATTTCGTCGTCAATCCATATAGAAAATCTATTATCCATTTCATATATTGTAATATTTCTAGAACGGGTAATTTTAGTTGCATAGCTTGTCGTAGTTGCAGTTACCGATAGCAGTACTTTTTCTTTATTCTTAAGAATGGTCCTTATTGTTGAGTTTGCCAAATTCAATGCAGCACCAATGTGAGATTGACGCTCATCAGTATCTAATCTTCTAATCACTTGCACATTTTAGTTTCTAGTGAAATGCTTTTTCTTGTAGTTATATTTTCGTGGTTTTTATTGTCACCCATGATAAAAACTAAAAATACTAATATTTGTCACTATAGAAATCGTTGTATTATCTAAATTTATACTTACAATAACGTCAACAAATGTTTGAAACGATAAAAGTACGTTCGTATAACACCACAGGAAAAATGAAACACAGATAAACTGCTTCGGATATCGGGAAGCCTGACGCAGCGTGCAATTTCGGGGAATCCTACAATTAAAAAAAAAAAGAGCGTTAAACCGAAACAGCGCTAAACGAAACAGCTTTAAGCGGGTCTTACTGTATATTAAATATTAATGCGCAATAAATGTAACGTATATATCTAATTAATTTACTATCCTTTCACAATTGATTTTTTTTCTGTAATGTACTCATTGTTTTACGATTTATTAATAAGTTTTCTATTAAAATGTTCATTTTTAAAATTACTGTTTATTTGTTTCATAAATTAGCTGTGCGTTAAGCTTTATAATATCTCTTAGTTACGATAAGAAATAAATAGTATAAAGAGTAAAATAAGAGTTGATTGATAAGAGTTGATAATTGATTAGAGTTAAAGGAAAACTCAATTTATCTTTTATCTAATACTAGCCCACCCTCTTCCATGGATATTTCATGATGCTGTATGGTTGTATATATTGTTCTTTTAAGTTGATATCTAAGTCATAGGAATGAGTTTTCGATTGTACTAAAAAACATTCTTATAGACCTCTTCTCTTGATTTAAGAAGAACATTACTTGAATTCCTAAAACTTAAGCATATTTATCTTTCATGCCTACGTAACTCCGTCCACTTGGGAGTCGACTTCCACAAACCCCTTTTTTATAAAATCTTTACTAAAAAAAAAAAAAAAAAAAAAACCGTATTTGTTAAATTTAAAGTTTGTGGGTCTTAAAGCTCAAAAATGGGAATC
The DNA here is from genome assembly GCA_019973955.1 of Trichonephila inaurata madagascariensis. Classification (NCBI taxonomy): domain Eukaryota; kingdom Metazoa; phylum Arthropoda; class Arachnida; order Araneae; family Nephilidae; genus Trichonephila; species Trichonephila inaurata. Next base: position 391,852 of record BMAV01025547.1, read on the forward strand.
TTGGTCTGTAACCCCTTAACCCCTTCCTCCTTAGGAATCATTCTTTATAAGACCCGTTCTTAGCGGATCTTTGTTCAAGAAAAGAAACACGTTTGCTAAATTTCAAGTTTGCAAATCTAATAGTTCAAAAACGGAAATTTTTGTCTAAAACGCCAATGCAAACTTCTTTGGGAGTAGATTTTCACATGTCCGCGATCTTAAAGGATCACTTCTCAACAAAAGTAACATGCCTGCCAAATTTCAAGTCAGTATGTCTAATAGTTCCAGAGATCTCGAGATAAGTAAGTGTGAGTCATTTTTCTTCTACAGAGAAATAGATTTAGAATCAATAATCTGTAGATGCCTTATTTTAAAATAGATTTGGGAGTGAGTGAGTGAATATTAACGTCGCACTACTCAAGTACTCGAGGGCTTTTGGCGATGAACCTCGTAATTTTGAACCATGATCAAGTGACGAGGATGACACTTGAGATGGCACTCCCCTCTTTTAACTTCCACACCACACCAACGGGAGGACATTTGAGCCCCGACATATTCAACGTGCATCGCCCCTCTACACCGCGGGTCTTCAGCGGTACTAGGCTCGAACTCATGACATGCTGGCCACGAGCCCGTTACCTTGACCACTAGACTGCCGCGGCCATAAAATGGATTTGGGAGGAATAGAAGAGATTCCAATCTCTAAATTTAAAGAATTGTTTTAAATTCTCATTGCAGTATTCTGATATGTATTGGTATCACTGCAAATCATGAACACTAATTACAGTTTTGCAATGTTTAGAAAACCCCGCATATCTCAAAAGGACAAAATATCATGCCTCGAAAAAATATTATTTACTTCAAAAATTCGCTTCCACTTTCTTTAAAAATATCAATAAAACTTTTGAGTAAAAAACCTTACATTTCAGTTATATCACTTGCAAAACAGCTTTGATGCGGTGATGTATTCCTTTGAGAGTTCAAAGCCTCGAAAATTTGCATTTGTTTTTACCATATATAGACAATCATAAACAAACACAAAAAGAAAAAAAAAGTAATAAAAAGCTATGCATTGCATCTTTTCCCTTTTCTTTATGATTTCTTTTTATTTCTTAGAAAACTTTACGGAAAGAAAAAGAAAAGCTTACGGAAGATTTTTTTTATTCGACTACTGTTAACTCTCACAAAAACAAACAAAAACTCGGAAATAATTTCCATGAAACCGAAGAAGATTCACTTGCATTCTCACTTAGATCTTCCCATGCACGCAGAACCACTTACGGTACAGTAATTTACGCAGAAAAACGCTATCTACAAATCTCGCCAACGTTTGGCGATAAGTTGAGAGATGTGGCACCTCGGTGTATAAGAGATCGCTGTCAAAAAGCAGCGGATAACCAGAGTCCCAAGGCAAACCTCTTTCGGCAATCGTAGGTGTCAGGCTAACATTAGACGCGGGAACGGCAAAAAGTCATTCACATTGTCACTAGTCAAAGGGGTAACTTACAAAATGATGGACCTGTGCAGGTTTCAGTTTCATCTCCTGCATGCTTTTGCGGCATGTGTCATCTTTGTTCATTTTAATTCAATGACTACCACGGCAGCGCCGGTAATTTCTTCCGAAATTCAAGCAATGGTAAGTTTTTTCCACATTTTATAAAATTAAAAAAATAATTTTATAAAAAATATATATTTTTTTTTATAAATTTGAAAAGGTACGAATCTTATTCTAAATATTTTAGCACCTGCCCTTGAATATTTTAAGCAATTTCAGTTCGCTGAATCTTTGTATTATAATTTATCTTTGTTCACTAGTTTTATCTTTGTCTAATCTGGTATTCGCGAAGTTTCGTTTAGAATCGAGAATTCGAAATATGGATTCGAACTTTATCAAAATGAGAATATAATATTTTTATTACAAACACATTCACGTATTTTTTTTTTTTTTTTATTTATTTCAGAAATTATTGTTTGAAATTTTACATAGGAGTTTATTTAAAACTATTGATAATGTTCTTAGATATCCTTAAATATTATTTTAACTTTTTTCCCTTTTAAAATATGAAATATTAAATTATCGCAATAGCAGAAATATATTATAACTTGCATGTGTTAATAAATCTCTATTGATTACTCATGCTTTGGAAAAAAAATTTCTATTAAAAAAAATAACGCGAATCATAGAATTCAATATGCAATTACAAGAACTCTAAAAATCGAAACATTTTCAGAATACATCATCATAACATAATTTTTAGTAATTTTAATACTTAAAAATATAGTTTGAATTAATAATTTATTAATATATGAAAACTTATTTTAAATTTTTAGGCGTAAAATTTACTATACAGCCTTTATTATTTTTTAAAATAAATTTTAACTTTATTAAAGTCAAAATTTTATTTCTTTCTTTTTTTTCTTTTCAAATCAGAATTAGTGAAGTAATTTTTCATATTTGTTTACTTTAAATATGGATCACATGTATTGAAATAGATTCTGACTGTAATGCGATAGAATGATAATTATTAAATGCAATACTTTTTTGTGTATTACATATTGTGTATATAATATATATTGTGTATATAAAATAACCTTTAATACAGAAATTTACGAAAAGGCTACTTTACAAGTCTTTGTAAGGTTTTCTTAATTATTCTTTTACACTAAGGCATTCATTTTTAAAAAGATATGTACGAAAGAAATAAACACTAAAAATGATTAAAGATTATGTGTTAATATACATTAGAGAAACATACTCGTTTTTATTACTTTGAGAAATTTTTACCATTACGGGGAAAATATTAAATATATCTTTCTAAAATTACTTTACACAATACGAATGATTTAATTTGTAACATTTATATATATATGTCAAAGCTAATTATACAAAACACGGTGCATCTTTTAATAGCTTTTTGTCGCACGTTATTGACTGTGGATAACTAATTTAATGGATTTGAAAACAGTGTAACGAAAGTTGCATAATGTTTTAGAGGATTATCATCCTTCTATTTTATCCCTTCCTTTGATATATTGCTGCCAATTTTGTTGACATTATTCCTTGTTTACAAGGTCTTTTTTTTTTTTCTTTTCGTTTTGCGTTCTTAGCTATGGAGGTGGTTTTGTTTTTTAATCAGCTTTAAGGAAATTATTTTCTCCAGATAGGAAGGAGGACGGGGCGGTGATTTCTTGGAAAGATCTAATTACATTTGTATTTTTACAAATGAAAATAATCATTTCAATTTCCTTTTCATTTTTTTATCGATTTTAATTTGTACATAAATTTTATTGTAATCTGTAAATAAAATTCCGAAGCTGATCTTCCTTATGCATTTTGTTAATAGCAATAATTTAAGATATATTCGAATGGATTTTGTATCTCACGCAATTCATTTTATAATATTATAACGTTTTCTTTTTGGTATTTATTAGCCTCGTTGACATTTAAAATTTCTCGGAACAGATTAGTTCTGAAATTTTATACATTCACACCAATTTTCGCAAGAAATATATTTGTATAAGCTTCTAAAATGACAGTTTTGTATAAGATTTTTGAAATTTTAGTTTATAAATGTGATTTATTTAAATCAAAATACATAATGGCAAGAAAATTTAGATTTCTATTATGGAAAAAAATGACACTAAAACTCCTCATAAAAGGCAAATAGGAAGTTTAAAATCCATATTAGTGGTTTTTCATTTAAAAAATAGTCATTTGTGAAAAAATACTAATTGAATTTTATGCGATCGCTGTTGGTTTTATCACGAGAAATAGTGATAATTCGAATATGTTTTAACTATAAAACCAAAATCGAAGTAATATTAATGAATTCTGTTTTAGATGTTGCTCATTTTTATTCTTAATTTTCATTCAGATTCTTTCGTTCTATAAAAATTCTATTGTCCTGTATTTAGACTTATTTCAAATTTATATTATTTCAAAATATTTTGAAAAAAAAAATCTTTTTGAATTAAAAATTGATTAAGCAATGATATTGAATATTTCAGCAGAATAAGAAATTACTGAAATGATCCTGAACTCTAATTGCACAGTATGTATACTTTACATGACTGCAATAATCTTCCTTCCAAAGAGATTTACTGTGTCTCTGTTTATTTAAAGTATTTAATTCTATATTTAAACTGCAATATATTCGGTATTTCTTGTAGTCAGTTATATTTAGATCCAAAATTCTGTATGCGTACAAATAAAATATTTATGAATTTCTAACCGGAGAATAAATATGCGACTATCTTTTATCTGTTGTGTTTCAAGGTGCAACTATTTCGTAAATCGCGCTGAAAGCATTCGAATTCTCTTACCATAAGTAAAATGAATAGGGTATATCTTGAATCTGTCTACCACCATTAATAGTCTTCATACATTCAGATAATTCTATCCTGGATAAATTTATAGATGCATTTATATTCCAGTATCGTTGTTTATTCCTTGTACATTTCTTTGTTTACCATCTCATAAAACTGAAACATTTGTCTAGAAATTCAATGAAAAGAATATGAACGGTGAGAATCGTATAAATCATGGGCACTGTTGTAAACATAATCGAATTCTTGATGCTTCAAGTTTTAATGGAATCCTCTCATTAAATTCCAAAATATTTGTGCATTACATATTTTTATTAGAGTTGAAAGGCGTTTTCAATTAATTAGTTTATAATTTTTATATAATGCTTTGCAGTGAAAAGGAAATCTTTCGTTAACTTTATTTCCTCTCTTTTTTTTTATTTCTATATCTATTACTTTTTAATGCTATATTTTTGTATTATTTCTTTATTAATATTGTGTATATCAAATTATACCGGACATGTTACTGTTAATTTTTAAAAAAATGTATTGCATTTACCTTTTACATAACGAAAAAAATGGAATTTTTCAAAAATTTATTTTAAAAAAAGTCAGTTTTTTTCTTTAAATTTATCATAATCTTTTTTACATTTAAAATGAAATAGATTTCATTGCCGAACAAACTCATCACATTGCATCAGTGATTCATATTGCCAAGTGTAAGTCACAATACCTGTCAGTAACATTGGGAAGAAACAACTCAAAATGACTTACTCACTGCTGTCATTTAAGTACTTTATGAATGAATCTGCGTAGTACACAAAATGTGACAGACTAGATAGTAAATTCAATTTCATTGTTTATACATGTGCTCGGTTTAAACTCTTCAATGAATGAGTCAGCAAGTTATACAGACTAGTCATAGTAATGCAGCTTAACATCCGGGGAAGTATGACATCATCGAAGTCCAGCTGATTTCTTCCTTTTCCTACTCAGTTGTTAATTGAGATCAATGTAAAATGACTCGGCGAGTGTGTAAGGTTACACAACTGTTGAATACAATTATCTTATCGTATTAAACTGTTATTTATATTACAATAAACCTTGACTGGATGGTTTAAAAAAATATAAACAGTGTGTCATCCATCGCATTAGTCAGAGAAAGTCATTTGTTGATTACTCAAC
>BMAV01025547.1:402320-413792 GCA_019973955.1 Trichonephila inaurata madagascariensis
GGAAGAAACAAAATAAAGAATAGATTGAGATAATATATGCATTATTAAAGTCTTGGTCTCAAAAAAGTTCAGATTTATTTGAAATATCAATAAAATTATTATAATTGATTCAGTATTATCACATTCATTACGTGTATTAAATACTTAAATTATTAAATAAAAACCTGAAAAAAACCTTTCATTTTTGTTAGTATTTAAATACTTGTACTTTTCATAATATTCTGATATTTTTTACCGAGTAAGTTGCTGTGTTAATGCAACATGCAGAACTAAACGCCCAGAAAAAAAAATTCTTAGTTTGAAAGTTTCCCTTAAGAAATCCAGATAAGAATTGGGTAAAGAAATAAATAATGAAAATAATCGATATTTGTACAGATGTACAATAAGACTCGTCTTCAACCTATCTTCTTGCTTGGCATAGTAATTTTTCATTTAATAAATGAATGTTTTTCAAAACGCACGCATTTCGTGTTTTGCATATGTCAAATATGTTGTTAATTATGATTCAAAATCGATGCGTAGGTGTTATGCCATTAATTAAAATGTCAGCTTAGGTAGACATTGCTATCGAAAAACAAATATTTACGAGTTCTGCAAAATGAATATGTATACCACTTTCACTTCATGATTCATTTTAAATGTAAAAGAATATATTTTTTATTCCCGGGATTTGAATAACTTGTTTCCAATGGAAAAGTGTTTCGTTTTTTTATTTGATAATAAAAAAAGTCGACTACTTGTAAACACCTGATAACGATGGATACGTTACATTTTTGGGTAGATAATTCAACTATGTGAAGGAATCTGGTGCGTGACTACTCCATTACTTATATCTATGGAATGCAAACATTTCCCCCAAAATGCATTCCATTACAGATATACAGTAAAAATGTCCCTTTTTGAAGAGTTTCAGGAAAATGGCATGCAAGTTTCTTTTTTTAAAGATAGAGATATTGTATTTCGTGATTACATATCTTGGAGTCTCTAAAAATGTGGAATCGATTATGTGTATACGAGTATGTATGGAAATATGAGCTATTTCCATGATGTGTGTGCAAGCAATGTGTAAGGATATAAAGAGATTTCAAGAATTTTTTCTTTTGATAAATAGAAGCTAAAATTCAAAGCAGTTATTTATGTGGGCAATATTTTATCAAAATCATGTTGGACATTGTTAACTATCTACTGATAATTACTTCGATTTAAATCCCTAACTAAGCATTAAGCAGTGCTAACCTCTGTTGCAAAGAAAATTAAGAAATATATTCCCTCTGGAAATCGAAGATCTTAATTTTAGTTTTAAGTTTGTAAGGCTTTTGTTAGTTTACATATTCACACACAAGAATTCTGCTTTTATAGCGAGGGAAAAACTCACAAGTGTTCATTCACACGCGAAGAGAATTGGCATGCTCTGTGAATCTTTGAAAAGTCTTGGTACACTTCATGTACATTATTTCTGCAATGCTGTCACGCAATGGTAGCATACTTTTCCTTTCGGAAGACCACAGCAGAGAAAGATATAATGCTGGGAAAAGCGCAAGTGTATGAACATCCAAAATAATGAACATGCAATAAAGTCCGTTCTTTCTTAATTACTCTTAAAGGTTAAGTGTGTAATCTTTAGTTCATTTATAAGGGCTTTAGAGTTGGAAGAATACCTTAAGGAGGCAAAATTATATAATAATTAAATCACTCTTAAGGCGCCGTTGATGAAAATTTAAATCAACAGGATTGATTAAAAGTTAATTTCCTTTCCAAACTTTTCCGTGTCCTTTCGAAATTTCGAAATTTAATCATGGAAGTCTCAAATAAATCCGATTCATGTCGTTTAAAGCTCTTGCGAAAACGAAAATGTTATAAAAAAATTATATAAAATTTCGTTCGGATGTAATTACTTTATTTAATAAGAAATTTTTGACAAATTTTGTTAAAGCCTTTTTAAAACTAAATTTTTTATAATTTAGATATTTTTTTCAGATTTTTTTATTTTTATTAGATTTAATTCAACAAAGATATGTGACATTTTTACATAATGGTTTTATATTACTCATTTAATTTCATTCTGATTTATATATTGTTTTATGATAGTTATTCTTGGATATAATTTCTTTGATTAAATTTGTTTTCAAAGCTTATTAGGGGCCGTGGTAGCCTAGTGATTATGATCACGAACTGGAGGCGGTCGTGTCGTGATTTCGAGCCCTAGTGCCAATGAAGATTCGCACACTTTAAACCTATCGAGGCGCAAAATCCTCCCGCCGGCGTGATGCGGTAGTTTGGGGAGGGACAGTACAGGTGTCGTTCTCGTCCCTTAACCAAATTCATAATTACGAGGTTCATCGCTAATTGCCCGCGTGTTGCTTGACAGAGAGACGTTGATAAATACTCACTTACCCATTCAAAGTTTGTTTTTATGCAAATTTTTCACATGTAAAGTACAGGCATCGCTTCTTGTGTATCTAAACAAACTGATTATTTATGCAATAATTTTATAAGTTTATTTAAGAAATTTCACTTCATTGAACAACGAAAGCTGTATCAAAAGCTGAACTCTTGGCTATTTTTCTTGAACAGCGTCTTTGTTTTCGATGTTTGTAACCACTGTTTTGCAGTCATGTTTGAACAAAACCAGCTTTCATTTGTTTTATTCCAAAAGTGGTTCCTAAAGAGCTTTTTAAAGTGGCTGCATTTACGTGAAACGCAGCATTATCATTTGTTTACAATTCTGGTTCCTGGAATCGATCTCCTTCCGACAGCATATGCCGTTGAATTCAGAAATGAGTTCGAAACAAATGGGCGTAATGACACTTTTAAGGCGTAAAAAGAACAAGCCCGAGATGCCGAAGGAAACGTCGACATCCAGCGTTACCGAAAAGACACACCTCATCGAGTTCGCGACCTTCGAGAAGAGCGACGCACTTTTTCAAAAACTGAACACTTTTTTCTCTTTCACTGTTTTGGTGTTGAGCCCGTCTGTTTATTATCCGATTTGCGAAACCTTTGTTTCCACGCCATACTAGATTTCCCATTTAAAGGAATTGGGTGTATGAAGTGATATCTACTTCATAAACATAGCCGATATTCTTTTGTTATGTATTCAATTTTGTTGGTTTTAATTATTGTTTTTGACAATTATGGTGATAAGTTGATGGAAGATTTCTCCATATCCGGATTCATACTAAAGAACAATCGAATTATGCGTATATTTTCGTGATCATGCAGTGAGCAAAGCTCTAAACATTTCAAAGTGCGCTTCCTTTGTAAGATCTTGAATGAGTTAGTTAATTAAAATGTAAATTTTACAATGATTTTTTGAATTTATTTATGTAACTGAGATTTGGCATTACACAATGAAAGTAATTTTTTATATCTATCGTGATTCAAAACATTTAATATTCTTACTAAAAGGTAAGTTTGTGTGTCTTATATGGGCTATTATTTCGGATTCGTAATTATTGAAATATCGAAATAATATTTGTAACTTAATAGGATATTCTTGTCAAAGAGGAAAAGCATAGTCTGAACCTTACGTCGCATTTTAGTGTTTTTCACATTCAGTAATTTCCGAAAGGAGTAGCCCGATATCAATAGCCACTACCCAGTCCGCTGCGTAATAAATCCAGTGACCGCAGAGGTGGTAGCGGTAGCCTAATGGTCAAGGTAACGGACTCGAGACAGACGTGTCATGAGTTCGAGCCTAGTACCACTGTAGACCCACCGTGTAGGTAAGCGATGCATATTAAATCTGTCGAGAGCTCAAACATCCTCCCGTTGGTGTGGAACTTAAGAGAGGGGAGAGCCAGCTTAGGTATCGTTCTCGCCTCTTGACAATGCTTCAAAATTCCGAGGTCCGTCGCCAAAAGCCCTCGAATCGCTGAATTGTGCGACGATAACATTCACTCACTCGCACACTCACGGAAGGTCCGTCGCCAATGACCCTCGTGATGTTTTATCGACATTAATATGCACTCACTCACGCAATGTAAACCCCTCAAAGCGAAAAAAAAAGCAAAATGTGAAGTATACTTCTCAATTAGCTGCAAATCGTTCTATAAGCAATTTAATATTTGTAATGTTTAAATTGACTTCAGAAGATTATAAAACCAAATTTTAAAAAGTTCATTTTAAAAATCTATGAAATATTATTTTTAATTTAAAAGAATTATATATATGTTCACATTATTCTAATCTTTTATTTCAGTCTTATTAAGTGTACAATATAATCTATTCGTTTTTAAAGTGCACTGAAAATTCTATTGTGTATAAACAAACGTATAAAAATTATGGTTCATGTCTAGTTTAATTTTAAAAAATGTTAATATCCACTGCTTGTTTTTAAAACTTTACTATAGAGAGTTAAATTATTTGTTCAAAATCTTCATTTCAAAAAATTTCGCAATGACATGTAGTTTTATGTTTTTTAAATTTTCTACTAGAATATGGTTTTCAGTATCAATTTCATTTTAAAATTCAAAATCCAATCGTGTACAATCTAGTTTCCTTTGAAATAAGATTGCATTTCCGAGCAAAAGTAAATTTGTTATTTGATAATTCAATTTTCGTGATTCAAATTCTTTTACAGAGTAAAATTCAGTAAGTTCGCTGTCTGAATTCATACCATTACATTTGTACGAGAGCTATAAGTTTAACACGTTATTTTGAAAAAAAGTTTCAGTGAAATATATTTTCGCTTGGGAATGAGTGTATGTGTGAATGTTTCCTCAAAAATTTCTATGAAATGTAATATTACACAGTATCGTATTTGCTATAATATTCAAAATTAAGAATAATTATATCGAACTTATTTCGAATCCAATACTGTATTAAATAACACTTTTATATATAAACTGAAATTTTAAGACTTTTATCTTAATATTACTTGAAAGTCAAACAACTCGACTCTACAAGGAAACTGTACATAACTGGTTTATTAGATTTGAGAAATGTGGCTTTTTTGATCCAGCCTCGGGTTTTTGTCTTAAACAAAGAAAGGTTGATAATGCCCTACTTTCAAGGGATAGGGGAGAGGAGAGTGCACTTGCAGGATTCGCAAGACGACGTTTTCTATTAAAAATGGTCAAGGTCACACTCTCCTTGAAGGTTAAATAAAGCGAAGTGAGACTTGAGGTTACAAGGAATCAGTTGTTTTATGCGCGATACAAAGAATCTTGGGCGAATAATTGATACAATGAAAATGTCTTTCAAACTAAGTCTTTAATGATTTATTCAGTCAAATTAGCGGTTTCCTTGTTTTAGGAGTTAAGTGAAATGACCTTTTATTTTCACTTGTATTATTCGTCAGCCATGAAGCATTTTTATCGTCTGGCATCTTCAATTCTAATTAAGATTCTACTAAACTGATTTTCCCTTTCAATATTTCTGAGATTTTGTACTAGGTATCATGCTTTTTGAACCCAAATAACCTGTTGCTTAGTTTTGATAATTCAAAATATGAAGATAAAATTATTTTTAATTGCTTTCATACCTTGGATAGAAACTAAATTCTTTGTTATTTAAGTAATAATATTATAAATTTTTGAATACGTTTGCAACTGCAACAGCAATTGGCAGAGTTATATAATTCAACTCTTACATTATTAATTTTTTTTCAAAGTAATTGTTGAACTTTTGATAACAGCAATGATGAACGCAAAAGTCTTCTCTTAGATTACGGATTAACACTTAATGTATAGAGTACACGTACTTCTATAATATAAAGCCCAAACTCTAATTAATCACCGTGGTAGCCGAGTGGTCATGGTCACGAATTCGTATCTGGTGTTTTTTCTTTCTAAACATGTGTTCGAACCTTGATGCCATTTCTCTGGCCATCTAGAGTGGCTGATGCACGTTAAATTTATCGTGGCTTTAAGTCCTCATGTGGTGTGATGTGGAAGTTTGGAGAGTAGGATACAAGCTCGATGACGTTCTCATCACTTGACTGTAGTTGACAATCATGAGGTTCGTCATCAATAGCCTTCGTGTTGATTCAAAATGCGATGTTAATAAGCACCATCATCGAAAGTAAACAAATTAAGCCATTTCCTGGAACACTAGTCAATTTTAATAAGGAAGATATTTAATTTTTATACATTCCCTCATTTTGGTATGGCCACCTCAAAATTATATTCCGCCTCGTAAATAATTCACGCATAATTATTTAAATTGATCCGAGTGCGCAGTTTTGCCATGTAAATGATCTTTGTATTGGCAACATTTTTATGAAGTCTCGCAAGGTCAAGGCTTTTTACGTAACGTGAGTTCATTGCTTGTTTTCTGCATTAAGTGGACCCCTGGTCTGGAAAACTCGGTTAGTCGCAAAAATTACGATTTCCGAAAAACTTATTCCTCGCATAAAATGCATCTTTTGACCTTGATGAGAACCGCAAGGGACATAACTAAATATCAGACCAGCAAAATTCTTCAAGAAAAAGCTTAATCTTATCGTCAAAGTGGTTGATGGAAATTCGGTTAGTGGAAAATGAGGTCGAAATTTGCAAGATGGACCACTTGTTGCTTAATCTTGTCAGACATTCATCGTGGTTATAGAAAATGATTACACTATTCGCTCATTAAATGGTTATATTAGTCTATATTCATAATTGCTCCAAAGTATGGGCTTTGTTTCAATAAAATTTCATTCCCATAGTGATTTTAGTGACATAAGTTTTAGTCTTCTCAAATTTAAATGATGGATTACTAGGTGTTTCTGTGTAAGATAATTATATATATAAATGGGTTTTATTGTAAAAGATTTGAAGCCAAAAAGAACTTTCATGGTGCATTGCAAAATCTATTGAGATCAAAATATTTTTAGAATGCCATTGAAGTCATTTTTTTTCCCCTACGAAAACAAGCCTTCTCTTTTTAAATATTTATTGTGCCTCCTTGGAAGATAATCTTTCATAGTCTCTACTATATGCTCTACCATTATAATACAGTGGCCGCGGTAGACTAATGGTCAAGGTAAAGGACTCGTGGCAAGCGTATCATGAGTTCGAGCCCAGTACCGCTGAAGACCCGCCGGGCTGAAAGGGCCGATGCTCGTAAAATATATCGAGGCTCAAATATCCACCTGTTGATGGGGTGGGAAAGTTGAGAGGGTGGTGCCAGCTCAGGTGTTGTCCTCGTCACTTGACCATGGTTCAGAATTACGAGATCCGTCGCCAATAGCCCTCGTGCAGCTATGTAGTGCGACGTAAATTTTACTCTCTCAAACTCTAACCATTACAACACAATAGATTTGTTTTATTTTATTGTCTCTGAAGATCTATCGCTGAGTGAGACTGAGTCTCGACAAGTTAAACGTGCATCGAAGTCCTTACGGTTCATACCACGGAAGTTTGGAGAGTGGACTGCAGCTCAGATGTCATGCTTGTCACTACCTGTGATTCGGAATTACGAGATCCATCGTCTGCGATCATTAAGTTGCTTAAAAAACCTATTAACTGCCCGCTATCGTGAGAAACCGGAAGAGTGTAAGATATTAACTTTAACCTTAAAGAGCTTCTGTCAAAAATTCAAAATATTTATTTATCTGACTTTTCGCGTCATCAATTTAACATCGGAAAGCACAAATTTTTGTTCAGCAAATGAAGCAAAGTTATTATCTTATCAAACATTTTGGTCCAGAATATTGTTTCGTAATTTATTCTGATTAAATTATTTTTATCTTTTTAGACAACGATATTATTCGCTTTGAAAAAGATAAAAAGAATAAAAAATAACATTGAAAAATTTTTTTAAGTGTATAATAGAAAATTTAAACTTTTTCAAACATTACTTTCTGATATCTCTGTACCATCTTTGTGTGGCGTTAAGATAAAACTTTTGATTTATTATCATCTTTAATTGAATTGCGAGGAGCTTCTACAAATTGCTAATTAAGAACCGTAATTAGCAATTTGTAGCGTTGCTAATTACGGTTCTTGTTGCTTAATTTTTTGCGCGCGTTAATTTTTTCGAGGTTCAAAGTCCTTACGTTGGCGTGGTTGAGTAGTTCGGAAAGGGAAGTCCAGCTCAGGTGTCATCCTCATCCTAGTTTCTGTAGCTCAAAATTGCCATGTCCATCACAAATAGCCCTTGCGTTACTTCGAAATAAGACATTAATTAACTATTAATCAATAAAACCAACATTATGAAAAGTGTTAAATTTTAAATTGTTGTTCACACTATTACTTAAGGCAGACTAGAAAAGAGGCTAGAGCCTTGAGTGCATTCTCTTGAGAAAGGCACTGTGCTCTAAAACTATAAAAGCGGTATAAACTATTCACTTTCGACATAGAAACAAAACCTTCCTACTAGAAGAATGCCTCCTTCTGGAATGTTATTGCCAATTGTACTGCTGAGTGCTTTTTATGAGCAATGGACATTTAATTTGGGAAAAACAGTTTAATGGTCCTATTCATTTTAACTTGTTTCGTGAACATTGAAATTCTCATTGTATTGAATAAGATTAACTATTCCAATGCATCTTTTTATTATTATTCAGTCTTTTCCAAACAAACGAGTCTATAATTTTTAATCGAATCAACACATGTTCATCGTATCGCTAATTCCATTAGCATGCATAATATTTGACACTAGCCCAAACGTTGTAATGAGTACTATTTCATTCTGTAATCCAAACATTGACGATACTTTTTTAACCTGAAGATATATTATACAGGTAGTCTGCAATAATGATAAGAAATTGGATATTCGTTTATTATTAAAAAAATTAATGAAACATGCATCCTTTTATTATATATTTGCCAGAAAATTTAGAATATTTAAAAATAGTTATTTTAATTTAGGTGTTGTAGTTAAGTAATTTTAAATGGTTTTTTTAATAGCCTTGAATAGGAGCTATTAGAACTTACTTGCGCAACTACAAAAATTAGTGAAGGTATAATATAGAAGAAAACAATGTACATATTTAAAATGGAGGGAAAATGCAGCGGAGAAAGAATGCCTGTATTATGCAATGCAAAGTATGCGATACTATAGGGTTCTTCTCTTGTTAGCATACCTGGACAATGCTTTTTCTACTTCTGACAGGTACTATTGACCACTTCATTTGTTTCATCGGGGTCAAGGCAGAACACACGAGCACTTGTTGTCAGTCGTTTTCTGACTTGTCCACTTACTTAGGTAATTTAAGTATTAAACGCATTCAGCCAGAACAATCTCGCTTTAGAGTTTCTCCCATTTCTTTGTAAAACGTTGCGACACCAGCGTGCAAAGTGCAACATCTACTGAAACTTAAATGGTGGTCGAAAGGCTTTTGAACTGCTGATGAAGCTTTAGGTTGTGTTGAGGTGAGGATGAGAATTCGGGTTTTGAAATGTGTCTCATATATTGGACGAAATAATTTTGTAAACGAAGTTATTTCTGAAATTCTGTTGTGCATTATTAATGAGTTTTTTTCAAGGCACGCGTAATTTTCGGATATTTTATAAACCAATCTACTAAAGAATAACAAAGTTTTTTTTTTGAAGTGTTGCATTTTATCTAGACAAAGTAAACTGATTTTCTTTCGCGCGTGATGTCTGTTCCAATCTTTGAAAATTCTTACTTTGAAATAGATGTGCACATGTAGGGATGTGCTTAGAACTGTTTGGCTTTATATGTGTAATATGTTGTTATGACTCCACATATAAAGCCATAACTAATTGGATTTTATGAAAAAACATTAGTATTTAATCTTGGTAATACACTAAAATATATTTTTATAAGCGAATTCATTTTATAACATGGAAAAGTTTAAATAAATACATATTGCTTCTGTTATCTTTGAGGCTCCTATTTAAAAATTCGGATTAAAATAAAGTTATTCCATAAGTTGCATGTGTGTAATGTTATACACTTGATTAAAATTGCTCATATATCGTGCAAATTTACAAAGGTTCCATGTGCTCTTAAACAAATGTATCAAAATTTAAAGGATGGCTATATGAATAGAGTAAAATAAATGGGGGGAAAAATTGAAAAACGGATGCTTTTGATTATATTGTTATAATGCGTATTGTTTTCCTTCTTCTGTATTGTTGAGAAGTTACTCGTTTTATGTATTCCTTTATTACATCGAGTTCATTTTTTTTCACTTATCTCTTTGATTTGGGAAACACAATTTTAAACGATAAAATTGTGCATTGTAATAAATTAGCCAGGAATTTTTCATTTGTTCGATCCAAATGGTATTATTTTAACGCTAGACGGTTTTCTTTTTTAAGTATTCTGACAAATGCATTGTGAATACAAGTAAATAAATTTCAATCAATACATGTGGAAATTTTCTTATGTTTTAATTTAATAATTCAGAATAAATACTTGAGTATATTTATCTGTTTTATGTTTAAATTCTCGTATTTTACTTATTTAAAGCGTTTGTTTTTCACAACCTAATTTAAATCCAAATAGGTTAAGATAGAATGAACTAAATAACTTTATTGATTCATATAAAAAATATCTTAAACAATTATAATTTAAGTCTGGATTGATATAAATTATTTTTTTTAGAGTATTTTATTGGATATTTAGTTTTTACCCCGCTATGAAAATGTAATATTTTTTACCTTTTTAAAGTATTTATTGGCACCTTTAGAGAAATGCCATTTTTCATATTAAAACACTTTTTTTTTTTATTCCTTTGATCCATCTTGGTGAGCATCATCATTATACATTTACATTCCTTGTTTGTCCTTGAATTTTTTTTAATGCTTAATTAATTACAAGTTACTACAGATTTCTGGAACAAAATAAATACTTGACACATTGTTGCAGTTATTGTTTTTGGTTCTGATGTTAATTTTGTTTTCTTCGTTAAATCTTGTATGTGATCCTTCCAATTCTCAATATATTTGATGTACTTGAAACCATTTATTACGTACAAGCAGACCACTCGAATGGCAACAGCAAATTTATCTGTCTTGAGAGGGGCAATTAACTACGTTCCGTATCATTTAAAATAGTTGTTGCTCTGTTCCGACAAGCAAATCTTTGTTTTAAACCCTGTCGGCTACTTGTACTTTTTTCCAACAAGAATTTGTTCTTTTTTCGTTCCATGTTTTGAGACGATTTTTTTTTTTTTTTAAAAAGACTTTAAAAAAAAAAAAAATAAATAAACCAACTCGGCAATTAAAGTTTTTAAAATAATGAATTTATCATAACTAAGAGAAATAACTTTTTTTAAGCGCTTGGCATTTTTAAAAAATTAGATTTAACTTATACAGTGTTCTTTATTGTTAGCCAAGATTTTTATTAAAATATAACGAATTGAAACAAGCTTTTCAGTCTGTCATTTTAAGTCTATAGATAGCTAAAGTGAGTGAGTGTTTATTAAAGTCACACTATGAAGCAATACGCGAACTATTGGCCACGGACGTCGTAAATTTGAACCACAGTCAAGTGACGAGAGCGACAGGCATGGCACCCCTTTCTCTTAACTTCCACACCATGCCAACGTGAAGACGATGAGGTACTACAGGGTGG
>BMAV01025547.1:413892-457777 GCA_019973955.1 Trichonephila inaurata madagascariensis
ACCAAGGTTCGAACTCATGAAACATCGGCCGTGAGTCCATGACCGTTAGGCTTCCGCGGCTACGCAGAAAGTTACAGTTTTGGATGTTATGATTTAGAAAGTTATTTTGCAAGTTCTACAAACTGGCTTTCATTGAATTATATTGGGTTTCATTGGATTCAGCAATAAATTTGAATGTTAGTTTTAATTTGTTAATGTTGATTTATAATATTCCTTAGATAACTGATATTAATAAGCTTTATATAAAGATAGCATCACTTTTCTAATTGAAGTTATAGAATGCTATTTTTCCGAAAAAAATTCAATTATTTAGTAATTTATTAGCAAGTTACTACATGCGCTAACAGTGGGAATACCGGTTGATTTCCACTTCCTATAACATTTTGTACTCTCATTTCCTTCCGTTTCGAAGTGTCAATTTTTTTTAAACGAGTCGAGTAGGAAGAAAATACAGGAAATCAATACCTGTCAAAGAGGTCATTTAAAACAATGGATTTTATGCCAGTGTTAAAATACTTGTTAATTACACTGGATTTCATTATGTATATTTAAAATTAATAATTAGATAATGTATAATCAAATTTTAGAGTTTATTTTAATTTAGATAAAAAGGATATTTGGCTCTGTATTTGTATATATAAATTATTTTAGTTTTTAAGAATGATGTTTAAAAGAACAGAAATACAAATTCACTGATTTAAGTTATTGAAAAACGAGCATTAATATTCTTTAATAAAATTAATAATTCGACAAATGTGTTCATTAATATAACTGAAAAAATACACTTCCATATTAAATTTTCATGGGCCAAGACAGATTCTTATTGACCTCTAATTCTGAATTCACCGCTTTTATTCTGTTTTTTAGTTGCTACTTTTTTGCAATTACTCATCTCTGTGGTACTATTTATAAATTTCCTAATTTTCCTTAATTTCTTCCTTTCTTTCATATTTTTTCGGTCTTTTTAAAACTTTTAAATGCATATTTTTAGTGTCATCTTTGATATCATATCAAGATTTTTTTTTATCAGCAGAAGTATCTTAGTTGAAACTTTATCATTTTTCGGACTTAACTTCCCCCTGCTGCTTCCAGATTGACTAGGCTTATTCTGCCGATCTTCCTGTTCATTTTATCCCATCTTCTTTAAAATTTAAATTGTAGTATAAAACTTAAAAAATTAACTTTTTCATTTTAAAAGTATTTTTTGTTTAAATGTATTTTAACTAATACTGTAATGAGAAAACTATCGCAGCCAACTTAAACGTGAAGAAAGAGTAGAGCCTTGCAGGGTTAAGAGCTCTATGAGCAATCCCAACGTTTTAAATTCATGGTCTTATTGGGGCTAAGAAAATAATTATTGTAAAATTTATGATTACATTAATATTTTTCCTTAACTGCGATATTATGCTAATTATAGTAATATTACGAGTGTAACTGAAATTTTACATATTTTAAAATATTGCTATTTTTTTTTAAACACTTAACTTAAAATGTTCACAATCATATTTGAACCATCCTTTTCTCCCCGAAGCAGCTGCATTATATTTAGAAGAATAAAGATCAAATGCGTAATAAATAATGCTGAATAATAGACTTTAGAAAATTAGTGTCCAGAAAAACCCTTTCATAATCTAGATAAGAATATACCACGCGTTCTTACTTTATAATGCCTTAACGGATAAATATTAAACAAGTAGGGTCTCGAGAATTCTCGAAGCATTAAACAAGTTGTAGATTTTACAATACTTTCTTTATCCATTGTAAATCGATATCAAGGTTAACGTTGAATGGTTACCTTGAGGCCTTTTTATGTCAAGTCCAAGCATCAATAGTAGTTACCTTGGAAGCGAAGACGATTTAATATTGATTTGAAGCATTTGTAATGCCAGAAACATTTATATTATTTGGTAACCAAAATGATTTTCCGCATTATAGTTGATTGTTTAGCGCACTAAATCAGTTTAGTATTACGAAAACGAGATTTTTTATTATGAAATATAGTGCTCGATGTTAAACTCATGTGGATTATTTCTTAATAAGATATTGGTCATTGCTAAACGTTGATTTTCGGCATATTTTATAGGGGGTGCGGTAGCTAAGTGGTTTTGGTCGAGCTTGTGTCACGAGTTCCGAGTCCTAGTGCCATGTAAGAACCGCCTTGTAGAGGGGCTAATTCCGTCATTAATAGCCTTCATGTTGCTTTATAGTGCGACGTTAATAAACACTCACGTGACATATTTTATTACGAAGTGTTGCGTTTTGTTATTATTATGAAGCTATTACTGGTGCTACGCAGCATAACAAACTGTTACGAAAGAATAGTTATAAATTATGCTGTGATGAGAGAATGTCTACTTTTAATTACCGTAAAATCCGGTGTATAATGCGCACCCGTAAATTTTGATATTATTTTTTGCGTTGAAAATGCGCGTTATACGCCGGATATAAAAATGATAGTTTGAAAAAAAAATAATGAGCATTGAAAAAATTCTTCTTCTAAGTATAGCGAAATACTGTTTATTTAAAAGAAATAAGATTTCTTTTGAACTTAAAGGGTTGTAGTTTTAGAAGTATACTATTTTTTCAAAAGCCTGGGATAATTCCTCGAATAAAGGATTTCAGAACATATGAACATTTCCTTCGTACATTTCAGGTTTCATCGTAAACAAGGGGATCCACGTTATACGGTGAATATATGTAAATTACAAAATGCAGTCTGAAAGTACAGGTGCGCGTTATGCACTGGATTTTTACGGTATATAAATTTCCAATTATATTCTTCCAAAAATAAAAATAAAAAACCTCCAATTGAAATGAAACAATAGTGCCGGTAACGGCTTGTTCACTCTGTCTTCAGCCATTTTCTTCTAGCCAGATGCTTTGTATTTCGTTTACTTTGCAAGTCATTCACTTATAAAATCCTCCCACTAGAATAACTGAAAGGCAGTTTTTTTCCCCTTTTGTTCTCTTCTCTCTATTCTTTTTTTCTTTTATAAAGCTAATAGAAGCTCGCACTTCTTTTATTAAGTTCTAATAAGAAGCCGGTTGCCTTTTTTCCTTTCTCGTTCGTGGGCTAACTTTGATAAGTTAGTGAACTATGTCACACACAGTTCAATGTTTGAATTCAAGGTGAAGACCGTTGAAACACGTGTTAGGCTATCACTTTTTTGCTATCTAGAAGTGTCCAGTTGTTGTGAACTTCACAATAACAATAATAAATCTAATCTCAAATGAACTTATGTGTACTGATATTTTATTTTGAGTTTCAAAGCCTTCCAGATTGCTTTTAATCCGCATGGTTTATGTAGCGTGATATTGTATCGCAGCGAGATTTGAAGCGATAGAGATGACAAAGGCGATTCGCTTTGCTTATTGTCATGATTATTACTTTAAGACGTTTGAAATCTGACTGTAAACGTGATCATTTGGTGACCTTGTCAACCTGTAATGATTATTCCAAGGTTTATAGACGCGAGTCAGATGATCTCTTGTCTAATTTAACATCGAATGGAGGTGATCTGGTTTACAAAATTTGCTTACAAATATTGGTTTTATACTAGTTTTATTTCAATTCATGATTTGTTCGTTCACAATTCGTTCTTCAACTGTTCAATCACAATTTCTTTTTCACTAACAAGTCTCATTTTATACATCTGACCTGTTCTTTGTTTATAATGGTTTCTTTATTAAAAAATTTTCTACTTAAAATGCATTTAAAATATTTTATGGCTTTGCTGTCTACATGTATGTGTTATTCTTGAAAAGAACATAAGAGCATTAATATGTTCTTTTATTATTATTTACAAACATTACATTTTATATGTTTGATTTTTCCACGAACTTCATGCATACTTCTTCAACTATCCCAACAAATATTAATATCTATTTTTATAAATTCATTGTTGTTTTTATCGGTTTTGTTAAATTCATCAAAATGCAAAATTGGATTTTTTTTTAGAACAATGTTGAAGGAAATGTTGCCAAGAAAGTTAGAAATGTTTTTTTAAATTTTCTATGTTGCTAAAGTACCCGTTTGCTATTAATGATGACTCCTTGTTCAACAAGATGTGCTAATCATATATAATTTCTTAAAATTCCAGCTTAAGTGTAGGTAATTTATCTGAATGCAGAAAAGGACATACAACAAAGAAAAACACAAAGGTTTTTGTGGAACTAAAATTATTTAAATTTTTAAAAACTATTTTTTTTTCCGATTGGCGAAATATTTTTTAAACACGAAAAATAAATAGTTTTACAAAATTTATTTTCACTCCATCATATGCTTTTATTTGAATTTTAAAAAGTGCAGTAGTCTAGATTTTAAGCACATAAAGTAGAAAATTCGATAGAATTAATACGTGCAAATTTAAAATGGGCTGTGAACATTTATTTTTTCGTCCTCGTGTTGATGTTCAATTAAAAATACATCTGATAAAATTCTTAAGAATATATAATGTGCAGCGTATAAAGACTAATTTTAAATATTAAGTTCGTTTCTGAAATTGTTATGAAACCTGTGCTGGTTTATACAAATTTTTCGAAAGTTTTTAAAAAAAATCTTTATCTGATTTCATCATGAGAATAACTATTTTACAAATCAGGCTTCCAGTTCATTGTTTAAAAAGTAACTTCATATATAGAGAATACATATATTTAAAATGCTGTCGACATAAACAGAAATATATTTTAAAAACTATAACTAATTCTATATCACTTTCATCTTAATAAAAAAAATTTCCCTAATAGAAAATGTGAAAACTATTGTTTTAGCTAACAATACTATTTAAAAGATCTAATCATATTGCGAATCTGCCAAATTCTAATCAGATAAAAGTAGTTTATTTTTATTTGAAGTACTTACTGTCAAAATATATACTGTAAAAATTCGAAAATGTTATTTATCTGTCTGCTTGTCTATTTGAAAAAACTAAAAAATTATGTTTGTATTATAAGAGTACATCAAAATGTAATGTCAAATTTTTCCAAAACACTTCGGTAGCAACTCTTGTTTTTTTTAAATGTTACATTATTACTTATGAATCATTTAGACAAAATTGTTGAGGTAAACATTTATGAAATGCTTGTCATTTTAAACGACTTATCAAAAAACTCTTACTCTGAATTATTCATACAAATTTTCCTTTTGTTTACCTAACTAAAGCCAGTCTGTGTTGCATGATTATTTTGCAATATCTTTCTCTAATGCTCTTATTTTTCTTTTTAGATGTACCTCCAAAAATATGGTTATATGAATGAATCGAGCTCCAATTCTGCGTCTCTTATTAGTGAACAAGCTGTTTCCTCAGCAATCAAAGATTTCCAACGATTTGCCGGATTGGCTGAAACAGGTAAAAAAATATTTTTGAACAATTTATGTGTAGTTTTAGGTTTTTTCGTAAATATTTGTTCATTTTCTCATCATTTCGTTTGTTTCTTAAATAAAGTTTTTTAGTTAAACAAAAATATTTATTTCTTTAAATTTTCAAAAGCTACTCTGTAATTCAAGATCGTTTGGCATTTTTGTTTTCATTTCGTTTAAAAAGAATTTCTTCGAATTATAACAAGCTTAATGGTGGCTTAAAAGAAAAAGTGAATGATGCTGAATATTAAATCTCTTCCTGTGGATATATTAAGTTACTCGTACGTAAGCAATAAATTTATTTTTAAGAGAAATAATTTATACAAATAAAATCATTTTACATCTTCAAAATCGAACTTAAAATCTCCTTTTTGCAAGCTTGTTATTTGAATTTTTCTTAATAGGATAGTTTAATTTTTTTTTCCAATGTCAAAACAAAACCAAAGCATTTGTTTTATGTCAGAAAATAACAATTCCGTTAAAGTATTTTTAAACAATTTCGAAAACCTTTAACAGCATGAATAAGTACAACCCATTTTATTATTTATTCTGAATGCGAGACGAATAAAACAAGCATTTGTGAAGAAAATGAATGCACTATTTTTCGCCAATGATTAAGTATATCCTTTCGTAATATCATAGGTTAATTAGAAATATCTTATTCTCATCAGTTATACTTTTGATAATTAAATTATATTTCAATTTTAAAATTTAGTCGTACTTGTATATTAGGCGAATAAATTCCATATTTGCAAATAAGCTTTTATGTTTCTTTGCGTCAAATTAACACACTATTAAAAACTTTTAAAAATATATATATATTATGCATATTATCGCCAGTTTTCTTATTTAAATGTATAGAAGCAAAAATACAGTGATTTTAAAAAAAAAATGATGTAAAATTATTTAATACTTGTATCATTATCATGTCAAATTATTGATTTGTTAAAAATATCAGCTTGCTATAAATTTGTTCTCGTACCTAGTCAATATTGACAAGAAACAATACATTTTTTTTTTATATAAAATGGCATATTCTTTTGCTTATATTTCTATATTTAAACTATCTCTATTTAGTGTTAACTGATCACTCCTATTAAAAGCACTGCTTTCCTTCATATCTGTTTAATTGTTTGCTTTTCCTTTTATTTTGATAACAATGGGCTAAATTCGTATGACATCTTAGTCACATAAAGAATTCAATCACGTGTTTCCAGCCTCTGTTGCCAACTTTTACTTCTTACGGTAACTTTCTTTTAAAAAGTGTATATATTTGTCAACAATAACACACATGGGTAAACAAAATGCACTTTATTTAAAAACACGCGTATATATAATTTTAATTTTTAATAACTTTTTGAAGAATTACAATATTTGAACATTTTTTCTAAATTTCTAATTATCTGAACTCTAATGAAATAGTCAATATTATGAATAACTGCAACGTGAATGTGAATAGAGTTTAATAGCTGTGACGTAAATAAACCAATTACTTAATTTCTTAACTGTCACGCTACCATTAATTTTCTCAAACGTCACGCTGCTTATCGTCATATATCGGTCCTTACTCGAATATTTTCTTCTTTCAGGGGAACTGGATAACACCACGCTGAACATGATGAACATGCCTCGTTGTGGTGTAAGAGACAAGGTTGGGCACAGTGGATCCGCTCGCAGGAAGCGATACGCCCTTCAAGGTAAGAGATTCAAAATTACGTCACTTTCTCGATATCGATACACTCGACCGGTTTTCCTACCGCTTCGTTGTTGTCAACTTCCCTCTTTGACGTAATAGCACATGCAAATTAACACTTGATGCCGCACGGGGAAATATAAGTTTCTGGGTATGAACCACTCTTGATGAAATAAGATTAGTAATGAGTGAAAAATCCCCTGAATGATAAACTGTTGTTCGTCTGCCACATATTAATCAATAAGTATAATCTTTACCAGGATGTGTTGGAAAGAGGGTGCGAAGACAAAGGTTAAGACTTTGCATTATTAATCTTTTTAATGCATGGGTTGGGATACTTTCGTGATATGTTGCCCGGAATGAAGGACTGTTTTTCCCATTACGTCAAAGTGGAGAATAAATTTTTGCTTATATATATATAACTATTAATTAATAGGAAACTTGTAAATGAGTAATGTATGTGTTTTGTGGAGGAAAAAATGACTACGAAAGAAAATTTCTCAATATGATGAAAGTTGAGTATTAAACTTAAATTTGAAAACATGCTTTAAATATTTAGGAGTTATTTCTTTATTGGTGTTAATCGGTGGCGCACACATTAATTTTTCAAGGGGAGGGGGAGTCAAAAGTCGAAAGTCCACAATTCTTGTATCATATCCCAATACACCATTAAACATATTCTTTTAATTTTATCGATTGTCCTGAACAAAAAATAGAAAAATAAATAATTAGCATTAATTAATAAAATAAATTATTAACACATTTACTTCGTTAAATTTTACCTACTTAAAACATAGGATTTATAATCAACCGAAAAAAAATCAAACCCGATGGGTTGGGTTCCAGACCCGTTGGCTTCCCCCCCCCCCCTTGTATGCGCCACTGATGTTAATGTAATACTGGAGTCCTTTGCTTAATTACTACAAAAGATTTTGCTTTAAACTCGTTCTGAAAAGAGTTTTAAGAAAACATACTATGTAACAAAAATGAAGCTCTATGAACCAATGATTGTTGCGAATTTCGAACTACTATTTTTAAATTTCGAATTATCAAATTCAAAAAAGCTTCTCAAACTGATTCTAAATAAAAGAGCTACTTTTATATATTTATAATTTAGTTATTTGTGAAACTACTTGGTACAAAAGTATGTATATTTATATAGAACGCGTACAATATTTTAACGAAAATAAAAAAAACATTGCAAATTTTGTCTAAGCTGTTAAACGTTATATTTTAAGAGTTAAAAAAGTAAATTTAAAAGTTTAGAATTTTACAAATGGGATTTGATTACTTTTTACTGAATACTAGACGATGCAAAATAAAGATTAAATGTGTTTTTCCTTTATATTTTTCTATAAATGGCTTTATTCCTACTGTTTAATTGAAGATAAGGAAAATGTTTCGAAAAGCAGGAAAATTTTATATTAAATTTGTTTGAGATATAATGAACATTATGGAAATTAAAAAAAAAATTATAGAGATAATATTTGTTCGAAAAATGAGCAAATTTTCTACACAAAGATAAGAAAGTATTTGAAATAAAGAAAATAACTATATATGAAACTTTACCTATTAAACTATGAAAATTCTTATCATTGGAGGAAATGGATTTTATATTTTAATTAATTTCTATAAAGTATTTTAACCTGGTAACATTGTAGAAAAATACATTTTTATTCTATTAAACATTTTTACAACGGAAAAATAATTGAAAATATTATAATGCATAGCAGTATGATAACGAAAAGTTATTTTTCTTCTCTGAAGAATTAAAGTTAAATTTCTAATTATATTACTCAAACAATGAATCTCTCGTTCAATGAAACGACATAAAAAGATTGTTATTGTAAATGCGCTTTTTACAATAATTCATTTATAAATTTTTAATGCATTAATAATGGTAATATTACTTAGAATCACACACAAGCACTTTTAATTAAAAGGAAGAAATAGGAAATAGTGTTTAATACTTAAAATTTTCGCATACTTAAGAATAAAGCATTGCAAATATGCATTAAATTATAATCCATATAGGCTTATGATAAATGAGACTTTTTTTTTTTTAATTCTATGTTTTAACAACGATTGCCATTTTCATCATTGAAAACATTTTTGGGAAATTTAACATTCCTATTCTTGAAATACTTTGGAAATCCTAAGGGGGAAAAGGCCGTGTTCTTATGAGCAGAAATGTATTATGATCCGAGAAAAAAAAATGTTGTATACTCGGTAGTTTTTAATTTCTTTTTTTTTTTTTAATTTTATCTATTATAAAAAATTCTTTTTTTTTCAAAAAAAAAGTATTATTTATGTTTGCATTTTTTATCGTCAGTCACAAATATTAACGATAAAATAGGAAAACAGCTTTAATCTATGTATAACTATTTTTGTGTGGCAACTATCATTGACTGCAACGATGATAAAACAAATTGCATGATTCTACTAGCCTTCCATTTGAGAAACGAGTTAAACAAGGTCAATAAATGGATCTTTTTATTTCTCATTTTCTTAAATATAAAGTTTAAAAAAAAAAAAGAAAGAAATTAGTCATTATATTCATTTTCTGTAGCAATTGCGCGCGCGCTCTCTCTAAAATTGTTTTTCCTAAAAGAACGTTTTTTTTTTTAACTTGGTTTTTATTGAATTCATCTCATCACAACACGTCATTTCGTACGTTAACGTAACTATGTCATGGTGAAATTCGTTCAAAAACAATGACAAAAGATAAAGCACCCAATAAAAACTAATTTTAAATGTATTAATAATATGGAATGAATCCTTTTTATTACATGAAATAAAGGATATTCATTTATCTGGGCTCAACAATGCCAGTGAAACCTAAAAACTCATTTCAAATATAAGAGAAATTGGTTAACTGAGAACAGTATGGTGGCTTTTCAAGTTTATTTTGAGTTTTATAGTTCGTATAACTGAATAAAAGCTGTCATCACATCTGTATCGTGGAAGGAGGAGAGAAAAACGTGAAACGGAAATCCTTCTCAACACCATTCTTTCTATACTTCAACCAAGAGCGATTAGTTTTATTTATTTTCATTTATTTTTTACCTTTTTACCTCCGCCAAATTAACATGACCATCTTATTTTTATTCAAGCAACCCAAGGGAACATCCCTAGTGACCTACGGATGACCTTTCTATTGCTTTCTTCACCGCTTATGACGTCACTTCGTTTCCGCCAGCTTTTTAGTTTCTGTTTATTCTCAGTTTGCTTTTTATCGGACTTATCATGGGATTTGCAGTGACTCACGCTGACCCATTATCCTGGACATCACGTTAAGAAGACCAGAATTATTCCTTCCGATCGCTTGTTTCCTTATTGCTATTCAACTCTTGCTGCTATAGTTATTACTGTGGGCACATTAAGCACCTGATGCCATTTTGGGCTGGGTAATTTACATTTGATTTTCGTTACAATCTGAAACAATCATTCTATAAAAAGCTACATAATTTGAATTCTGTCGAGTTATTTACAGGTACGGTTACTAATATAAGTAAATCGCACATTTTTTTAAAAAAAATTAAATAAAGATTCGCATTTCTCCAAAAAAGAACATGATTTAATTAATAGTTCTATTGATTTTAAAAGTATATTGCGAAGAATTTCCATGAACAAATCCAGAGTTCAGTTACACTTCCAGTTATTATTTCTATATATAATTGCACAATACCTTTTTACTTTGCATATTATCATAATTCGCTACAATATCGGTTTTTTTAAAAATTCAATCACTCTTTAAAAATAAAACTATTTGTTCTTATTTATTAATAAACCAATAATCAATAAAATTTTAAATTACTGCAACTTCGTTTACGATATTCATAATACTGTCTACATATATCATAAACGATATATTTTTCAGTGATATATATATAACAGATGCTTATTTGGTGTAAAGATATAAAATTTAAATTAAATATACAATTTGAGCTTAAAAAAGTTAAAGCCATTGGAACTAAATATAACTCCTTCATTTTCTGGAAAGTTCTACTCGATTGTTAACCATATCGATTTGATGCGATTTTGTTCAAGTATAAAGTTAACAGCAAGTGAAAAACAGCTAGTATAAAGCAAAGCTAGCAGTCCAGTGATGAAGACATCTCTTGAGTGTGCTTGTCATAGTCTAGACTTCTACAAAACGCAACATGAGAACTTGAGGGACTCAATTAGATGGTATTGTAAGACGTTTTCTCTCGTTAAATTTTTACATGATAGTCTTGAGTGGAATAGAAATCTTAGCCTTCGACACTGATCGAGGAAACGGTTGTTTTTGGGATTGTTATAAAAACAATGCTAAAAATATATCAAGTGTCTGATTCTCTCTTATTACTATACTACCTCATTCTTAATAATGTAAAACAAAATTAGTTGTCCTATTGATGACTGTTGATAAATGTACCTTGTAGTCGAATATGCATTCTTTGTAATTTTCTTAACGAGGAAATGTTTTGTAGTTTTACAAAGCCTTGAAGGTTTATTTTTTTGATGTTGCTTGATTAGAGTATCTTTTTTTTTTTAAAATTATAAACACGTCTTGCACAATCGCGTAATTGTTCTTTAGTCAGTCAAAATTTATTCAAGAAGTTACTGATTGGAAAAAAAATCGTTTGCTTCATTTTCTACAAGATTAGTTTATTAAAAATATTTTACATTGAACTTCAGATTGCATACAACATTTTAGAACTGCAGTTAATAATTCAGTGTATTTGGATTTCTTTTTATGGGGACACAAAACTTTAAAGTTAAGATTTTTTTATTGATTTTGGTACAAAATATTTTTTAATCTTATAAACAATATAAAACTATTCTTTCAAAAACCTGAATGATTATTTGCCTAATATATAAATGAGATTGATTGTAATATGAACAACAAAAAATCGTCTGTTCATTAATAATCACTCGTAAATATATAAATTTTAATGTATGACCTTTGTAGTGAAATAATAAGCATTATTTGTTTTATGCGAAAATCAACCTACTCTCTTAGGAATAAGAGTACTCGTGTTTAATTCCACAGATGTTGTCTCCTACGCCGTTTTTACATTAAACTATAGGTGGGCTCATGAAATCATAATCTTCCGGTTTAATGACCCTGACCATGAAGATTCAATAGAAGTTTCTCATTTTCTAGAATATCCGATGACCTAAGAGAGAATTTGGTTTTTATTTTACTTTACAGAAGAAAGTAATTACTATTTGGCATCGATTGCTGTTTTTTAATATCGTCTGCGTTTAAGGAATAGTTTCCGAGAAAAATTATATTACTTGGGCTTACGAAATTCCTTTTCCATTGCTTTTTTTTCTCTTGCACTTAAAACGGGTATAATATTAAATATAAAGTTGTATAGTGTACAGCTTGGTAATATTAAAATTGTGAACTCGAAAGAAAAAAATTCTAACTGAAGCAAAAATGTACAATTAAAATTCTAATCATAAGATGCTTCGATTGTAAGGAAATGTCGAATATTTCCAAGCTAATCAAATTACAAGAGACTTGAAATTATTTATTATCGTTTCAACAAAAAATAAGAAATTTGCTGAGTAGATTCCTCAATTATTAAAAACGGTTGAGTAAGCGTAAGACGTCTTAATATACAACTAATTCGAATATTTCCTTGATTAAAATTATTACTTTACGCATCTTATTAAATATCGTAAAATGTAGATTTGATTAAATTTACAGTTTCTACTTTTAATTTTCCTTGCACTTAATTCGTTTTGATGCAAATTTAACTTAATTTATTCCGTTTTGATTTAATCTTTTTTTTTTTAGTTTGGGGCATAATTATAAGCTATTTAAATTTCACTTTTATAAAATAATTTTTTTTTTACAAAATAAAGGTGTATTTTCTTACACCAAGCTTGAAAGTATTTGCTTTAAAAATAGTTTTTAAATATTGCATTTAGAGTATTAGATAAAGACTTCTATAAGTAACTTGAAATAAATGTATTTTCACTTTAATACAACTATTAGATTTCTATTAATTACAGGAAAATAAGATCAGTCACGCACAATATATTTCGAAATTAGTATTAAGTTTTAGTGGTTTCTTCTTGTGGTTAATGCATTACTTAGAACTGCAATACTATTGACCACTATTGTATCAAGAGGAAAAAGAAAATAAACCTCAAAATTATACTTATGGGTGAAATTAAAAGAACTAATTTAATTGTGTTTGAAAATCATCATCACTAGAGAATCAGCCCTAGCGAATGAATCATTTGGTTAGCACCGTTGAAAAGACTTAATTTTTTTCTTCAATGAGAAAGACAGTATTAAATGTCTTAATGTTGTTTCATCTATTGGAATACAAATTAATAAAATATATTACCTATGTGTCACCACACAATATTTCTACCATTTTGTAGCCGCAATAGCTTCGAGTGCTCATGTAGTGAACTCGTAGTCTGCGTTTTATCCCTCTAATCTTTCGAGCCCTGATGGCACTAATGACCTTCCCTGTGGAGGGAATGTCACGCATTGGATCTGTCTGGTTTAGTCTCACGTTGGCGTAATGTGGAACTTTGGAGCGCGTAGGGTATCATCTCGGGTGTCGTCTTCACCATTTGATAATGGTTCAAAATTACGAGGTGCTCTGTCGCTTACCTCTGTGTTGCTTTGAAGGGTGATATTAATAAACAGTCAGTTTCCGTTTTTTAAAAGGTATTAAATACACGTAATCAAAATAATCGCACATTTTCCACTCATCACTTTCCATTAATGCAACAGAAAAGTTCGATTGTGGAATTATTAATAAATATTTGTAAAAAAAAATGTGATATAATTTGCAGCGGTGTTACAAATTCAGCCTGTTATGCATGTCAATTTACTTTTTTATTTGTATTTAAAATTAATATATATATACTTAATCAAATATACACTTCTCTAATGCGACTTTAATTGAACGAATCGAAGTCTTAAACGTTTTGAGCTTTTGTTGATTATTTAAAAATTTTCTTTTTCTTAATTTTACCATGAATACTTTTGTGTTTTTAAACATAAAAGAAGCTAATTATATGAATTAATTAATTAGTATATTCTGAAATTCAATCAAGAAATTAATTTGCTGTCAATAACATATTGTAATAAATCATAAATATAATCATGCGAAACATTACTTACCGCTGATTTATTGACTGTTGGTGCATTTACTATCTAAAATTTTAATATTTCTGGAAATAATAATTTGAATAAAATCTTTTGCCTTCTGGTGAAATACTTACTGGGGAGTTACAAAGTGAAAGAGATCAAGTTTCGAATTTGTAAGGCTGTTTATGCTACATATTCTATCGAAAAATCAATAACAGTAAAGCATTTTCCAAGAGTTATCTAGAATTCTCGGGAGAAATTTAATCGTATTTTGAAGTTACTTTAGTTAATGCGTTCCTGAATAAAATTCTAATTCAAAAAGCTGACTACATCGAATTCTCAAAATTATTAATATTTAATTGGAATATATTTTGTTAAGGTTTATTTAATACGAATTTGATTAATTTTTAGGATTAATAATTTTTCGATTAAAATTCGATAAACTTGAATTCGAAATCGTAAAATAAGAAGCTACAGAGATTAAAAACTAATATCTTTAGCTAATTTTAATTTATGCAAAACGAAAAGATAACTGGAAAACAAACATATTAAGGCTTAATCAATGATAACCTTACAAAAAAAAAATTGGATGTTTATCCATATTTTGTCTAAGTTTTTTCTATAATCTGATTTTTAATAAAGCGTATCCATTTTGCTTGAAAATTTTCAATCAAAATGATCCATGACAGATTTTCACTGATTATGTTCGAAGGAACAGAATTAGATATCTATTTTTGTTAAGGAGAAACAAGTCAATAGTTTTATCACTAAACCATAAAGTCTAAGAACACACGTAATTTAATTAGTACTTAAGTGGTGAATTGATAATTTTCTGCTTCTGTTTCAGGCAGCAAATGGCGTGTGACAGACCTTACCTATAGAATAAGCAAATATCCTCGACGATTGAAGGACAAACAGAAAGTAGACAAAGAAATCGCCAAAGCTTTCAAGGTAATTGTCTTCTGAATTTCATTCTCTTCCTACTGTTTCCTTTTCAGACCACCCACCCTTGTGTTAAGTGAACTGCTGTCTTTGTAAAAGCATAATAGTGTGGCATGCATAGTTTTAACCACAAGTTTCCCTTGAGAAAAGAGGTAAAAAGTAATTAGCAATTCCGGCTTTTGTTGTCGTAAAATTTGAAATGTAGAAGGCAGTGTTGTTCCCTCATCATTTAAAATATGCAATGAGTTATTTTATTTGAAAAATTAGTTTAAAGTTACTTTTTTTGAAACCCCCGTCACAGAATGTCTAGCATATTAAAATTTAGTTAATTTTAATTACTAATTCTATTTTGTTTAATGACATAACTATCAAGTTTGTTATTGCTCATCACTTTTTAAATATGTTGCGTCAACCCACTGGATTGCATAACTTAAAATAAATTCTTAAGAATTATTTTACTTTCAATAAAGTTACTGGATTTGCAACGACCAAAAATAGCTTAAATTAAAATTATCAGCAAAATCGCATTTTTATTAAATTATTTTCGTAATTTATGGTCTGAGATCATAATTAAAGTATTGCATACTGCTTCATATTTTTATATGTTGAATTTTCAGTGGTGAAATGGTCAGGAATAAGGAAAACTTACCGCAAAAAATATAACGCGCACTCTTATAACACAGTAAATATAATCGAAATTTACGAGCATAAAAAAAATTAAATTTCTACATTGACCAGAATACTGTTAATTTAAAAGAAATGATATACTTGATGAACTTAAAGGGTAGTAGTTCTAGAAGAAGTATACTACTTCAAAAGCCTGGGATAATATCTCGAATAAATGAATTTAAAACATTAGAGCATCGCACACATATATTTCATGTTCCTTCGTATTAAAGAGGGTGCACGTTATTCGGCTAATATACCTAAAATTTTTTTAAAAAATGCAGCTTGAAAATATAGGTGCTCTTTATACCTCGGTGCGCATTATGCACCGTATTTTACGGTAAGTATCAAATTAGACTTATAGATATAAATCTCTTGTACAGAAAAATGAAATTACTATCTGTTCATAAAATGGCATTTTTTATCACTTAAATACAAATTGAAACACTTTTGTTTAAAAATATTGTCCTGATAATTACGTAATTTTATTTATCATGAAATAACTACGTGTAAGAAAAGAATTTATCCAAACCTTTAATAACAATACTGGCCTGTTATTTTCTCAGACTACAAGAAATTAATTTTCCTGGTGAAATATTTTTAATTTATGTAGGCGATTTTTTTTCTCATTTGTTATCATTTAATAAACATACTTATATAAATTTTTTTTTTTTTTTTTTTTTTTTTTTTTTTTGAAAAAATTTTGAGCATTAGCCTCTTATTTTTATTTGTACGAAACTTCTTTTATTTTTTTCAAGAGGAAATTTTGAAATCTGTAGTACCTTTACAGTTACATTAATATTTAAATTAGCTTTTTAATGATGTTCATAATGCATATCATGATTCTTCTATACAATAACTATTCTCGTGATTATAGAATGTAATTTCTTTTCAATCATTTTATGCTGTTAAAAAGTTCTTATTCAGTACATATATTGTTGATTGGCGTTATACGATCAGGAAAACTCAAATACACACAATTCTGAACCTATATCTTATCAGTTTCGTTTGTAATAATTCATAGCAAATAAAACTCTCGAAGGGTATCGGTAATTTTAGAAACAACGTCACAAAATTACTTGCTTGACCTTAAATGAAATATATGATGAGACTCTATAAACGACTGGATTTTCTTCGTTTATATTAACATCCATAATACCGGTATATTCATTAATTTTTTATCCTGTTTCTACTTTCCTGCTGCGAAAAGAACAAAAAACAACATTCGTGATGAAACTACTGTTAATGGCATCAGCGGTGGAAGAGTTTTTGTGAATTATTTAGCATTTACGTTGTCGATTTGTCTCCTTCCGTAGAAGATAGTTTCACAACAGCCTCGAATATAATGTCAATGCGGAAGAAATGCGTCAGCTGAGGATCGAAACCCGCGAATGTGGAGGACAGTTTTGACATGCAAACCATTAGGAACTATATTTCCTGTCTGCGAGTAATGGATTGATGTAGGATTCGCATTCTATTCATTACGCGGAGGTTAAGCGAGGAATAGGTGTCCGTTTACTTCATATAAATGGATTGAAATCATTGCGTATTAGTTTTATTACCGATTTTTATACTGCTGTATTTATATAAGGAAGAAAACAGTCTTGATTTAATTTACTTGGACTACCAGTTTTCATTTTTGAAAGATAAAAATTAGAGATTTATTGAAAGAAACATTAAGACTGATGAATATCTAAGATTAGTATTAACATAGAAAAAAAAATTCACAATTTTCCTTCGAAAACCGTTAAATTTTTCTCTACCATTAAAAAAAATTGGGGAAGATTTATTTTTTAAATAGACTTCAAGCAGTGGCGTAACGGAGAATATTAGGGTCTCCCTACAAAATCAGGTTTTCGGCTCCAAGTCGAATTCTACAGAATACGTGCTTAGCGTCAGTCAGGCTTTGGGTCCCCTCGAACCATTTAGCGTAGCCAGCCCTGAGTGGGCCCTGTATCAAAATTACTTGAGGGCCCTTTCTTTGGAAAAGAAATAAAAGACACTCATTTGAAAGTGCCAGAATGTCGCACATATTGGGGGCCCTATATCATTAAAAAGGCTAAGGCAGTAGCTACGCCCCTGCCTCGAACCCTAGGCCGCGCGATGCGGGTTTTGCGGGGTGTACCTTACGCCACTTCCAAGTGCCTTTCGTATTATGTTATAAAATTCTATAAATATTTTGCGTGTTCTTTCGGGATTAATTATGATATATATGACATGATTTTAGAGCCAGAAACAGACTTAGTATTTAACAAGGTCTTTATTTGATCAAAGTTACACATCATCTGACGCAAGAGGCAGAGAGAGAAAGAACGCCACCGAATAATCTTAAGTAGGTTAAACACTTAAAACACCGATCGCGGCGTCCATGAGTGCTCTTGAAAGTTAATGCTGACATATAGGGCTATTAAATATAACGATCTAGAATTAGATATGTTTATTGGCTAGGCCATATGTTCGGAAGAAATAAATGGCTCATTAGTTTGATACTTGAAGAGGTAAGGAGGTAATGTAAAAGTGTGAATTACTAGATAGGGAATTTAATTTTTAATCCAATTTAATTATCCTTACATATATAAATAAAATAATGAAATGAAAAACCTTTATTTTTGTGAATACATTATGTGCACGTATCTATTTTCATATTTCTCGTCTAAAATTAAAGGGGGTGGTAGCTTAGTGGTTATGATTAGGAACTCGTGGCCGTCGTCGTCGAGTCGCGGGTTGGAGTTCTGATGCTACTGAAGACCCGCCGCGTGGAGGGACTGATGCACGACAAATCTGTCGTAGCTCAAAGTCCTCACGT
This sequence comes from Trichonephila inaurata madagascariensis, assembly GCA_019973955.1. NCBI lineage: Eukaryota > Metazoa > Arthropoda > Arachnida > Araneae > Nephilidae > Trichonephila > Trichonephila inaurata. Next base: position 432,467 of record BMAV01025547.1, read on the forward strand.
TGACGTGGTGGAGAAGTTAGGTGAATGGGGTTCCAGCTGTCGTTTATCATCAATTGACCGTGGTTCAAAATTACGAGGTCCGTCGCCAAAGGCACTCGTGTCCCCTCAGAGTGCTACGTTAATTAGCACTCTCTTATCTGAAACTAACGAGAAATAATTCAATGAAAAAGAAAAATGAATCAAAATTTATTTATTCGCACCCCCAAATTAAGAGTTTTGATTACTATTTCAGCTTATGAAATTACAACAGTGCTATGTTTTCGTTTTTAAAATGCGTGCTGTTTGTGCGTGTGTTTCTGTGGCAATGTTTAGATCTTAGTTAAGGTACTTTAATAATGAAAACCATATACAAACATCAGAGTTTAATATTTCTGATAATTTGATAAACAAAATCGGAAACTTTTTAAAAAAATTCGTGATAAGCCTTAAAAATTTAACTATATGTAGCATTGATTAAATTCCATTCATTTCTTTACTTTGTGTCTTTTTAGTTTATGAAATTGCCTCTATTTCAAATTTACAAAGTTAAATACTTTTATACCACTTAACAAATTTAAATAATCACATTCAAAATCTAATTTTTTTAGTCAAAAGTATACATCAAGTGATTAAATTTTATTTATATTAAAATTATATTACTAAAGTTATAAGGAAGTTCAAAAGTGAAGTATGAAATTATAAGGAAGTACAAAATTAATTTCATTTTAATAAAAAAGGCTTCGTTTCGGAAGACTGCTACATCATTTGTCCTTTTCCTCTCATTCTACATTAGAGATTGTTGGAACGTGTTAATACCTCAGCGTTTTTTTTAAGCCTTCTATTTGAATTTCGTATCTTTAGAGACGATAATAGTCAAGGCTATATGGATTATATTAAGCTATTTATTTAATTAAATGGAAATCACATTATAATCTTTCATTGTATGAATAAACTTTTAAAAAATTGTTATCCATATTTCTTAATGCTGATGTAATAAAAAGAATTTTCTTTGAAAGTAACTTTTTAAAAATGCATATAAATGAATTAATTTTTTCACGCTAAAAATAAATCTTTGAATTAGAATATCTATTTAATAATAAATCTTAACCCTTGATAATTCGTTTTGTGCATAATCTCAAACTACGACTGTTTTTTCATCATAACTTTTGTCTTTAATAATTTGTCTGTAAATATGAAATACAAAGTTGATATTTCTTGAACTAAATAAACTAATGCAAAATAAAACATAACAAAATATAATTGTTACTAAGCCATGGAAAATGTATTCATTAAAAAATTAAATATAAGTTAGAAGTAATTAATAATTAATTCACTCGTATTAAAAAGGACATAAATAAAATTTATGAGGTACTAATTACTAGAACCAATTCGTTTCAGTTGAAACTTTCTTTTACATTTCTTGTATTGAGTCATGTGATGATGCTTACCTTGAGTTTTTCCTCATTAAATGTGTTTTGGAAAACATTCGAGATTGCTTACTTTCACGTGCATAAATTCCTTTAAGAAATGTTTTTTTCTGTGCTTTAAGAAAAAAACTTTTAATTAAAAACTTGCATGCATTTTTTTTTCAGGTATGGAGTGACGTCACCAACCTGAAATTCATCAACACTGACAAAGGAAGAGTCCATATTGACGTTCGTTTCGAAGAAGGCGAGCATGGTGATGGAGAACGCTTTGATGGACCCGGTAGAACACTTGCGCATGCGTTCTTCCCACAGTATGGTGGTGATGCTCATTTCGACGATGAAGAAAAGTGGACTATTAATCAATATTATGGTACTTCATTGTTTTTTTATATATTTAATTCAAGTGGCTCCTGTAACCAACTGGTCGCGATCACGAATTCGTGGCCGGTGTGTCACGAGTTCGAGCCCTAGTGCCACTGAAGACCTGCCATGTAGACTGGTTAAATCACGTTATATATGTTAGGGTGTGATAGTTAGAAGGGACGCCAGCTTGAGTGTCGTCCTCGTCACTTGACCTAGGTACAAAATAATGAAGTTCGTTGCCAATAGCCCTCATGCTGCTTTGGAGTGCGACGTTAAAAAAGGGCTGCGGTAGCCCAGTGGTTAAGGTATCAAATCATGGCAGGCATATCATGAGTTCGAGCACAGTACCACTAAAGACCCACCATGTAAGGCAGCGATGCACGTTAAATCTGTCGAGAGCTCAAACGTCCTCCCGTTGCTGTGGTGTGGTAGTTAGGAGAGGGGGTGTCGTCCACGTCACTTGACTATGGTTCAAAATTATGTGGTCCGTCGCCAAAAGCCCACGTGTAGCTGAACAGTGCGACATTAATATTCGGTCACTCGCTCAGCCACGCGACGTTAAAAAACACTAACTCATACTTAATCAATGTTTTAGTTATGAAGAATCTCCAGAGTACAATAATTGTTATGAAAATTAAATGTGAATTTATTACTAGGCAAATCTTCTGAAAACAGTTTTAATGGTTATCGCTTCTGATGAAGTGTGTGCTTGTGTGCATGTTTCGTTACTTGTGCATTAATGAAACTTTTGAGAGATCGAGTTTTCGAATTGAAGTATGATTTTAATTAGGGGAATATGACATCAGAGGACTAATTAGGAGAAATGTCAGCTTTGTAATGCTCTCGATGCAAAATTAACTCGAGGGAGAAAGATTAACTTTGAAACATTTCAAATTTATTTTTGAAATAAATATTCATTCCTTAGATTTGAAGGTTGGACTACAATGCATTTATTAATTACGATTTGTATTTTCTGGAATACGGCATTTTAATGAATATTTGTTTCGTTACAACTTGGATATTATGGTTGATCTTGAATTAAAACTCTTAATTGTCGTTATGCGTATGCATTATTAATGGTTTAATAACATTGTTTTGAAAATTTATATTTCATATTTCTATTTATCTTTTCCCCCTCAAAATGGATGGCAAATGTTTAAAGAAATGGCTTAATTATATTGATTTCTGTTTATCAAAATATTAGTTAGGTACGCAATTAACTGCAAAAAAGGAGCTGAAAAACATTTTTTTCGTTCATTACTTGTTGATAAAGTGGTATTAAAAACGTTATACATTTTTGTTATGAATATTATTTCAATCGTCGTAAATTCTGAACATAAACATTTTTATTTCAATATAGCATTAAAAATGCATATTAAAAAAAATGCTGTTGTCATAGAATTGTGATGAAAATTGAAGGAAAGGTTTTCGACTTCGTAGTGAGTTACCCCTCGAGCTGTTGGCAGAGATTCTCTGCAATTAGTGACCTTGACCTAAATGGTAATTACCGCTTTTCGCTGACTGTGAGAAGCAAAATAATGCCTCTAATGATTAAAGGGTAAAAACATCAAATAAATAAGTCTTTTCAATATATTTTACTGCACTGGAGAAACTTATTCGATATGCTAGATAGCAAATAATTAACAGAAGTCTTTCACGAAGGATTACTTGAAAAATTACTAAATTTCTTTGCAGATGGTTTAGGGTCACAAGTAATTGGAGCATCGATGTTTATTTTGAAGTTTAAATATAAAATATATATTTTTTTTTTTATAAAAAAAAATCATTATGGTCTTTTCGTTATTTTACAGTCCTCTGGAATGGTAAAAATATTGCTTATTAGGTTGCTGACCTTTATGAAACATAATGAGTATGTTTTTTTTTATTTATAGTACTCATGGTAGTATATGAGTAGTTTTATTTATTGTTTTTAATTACATAAAAAGAGAAATTTAAAAAAAATCATGTAGCATCGATTTTTCTTTGTTTCCATAAAATTCTACTTTCTGTGTGAAAGGCTTCAACACTTCGATATAAAAACAAGTTTAAACATAAATAGCAGTGGAAATTTTATCACTAGTTATTTTGTTTCAACCGTCTCATAATATGTTACGTGATTTATACCGAAATAATTATTTTCAGACACATCTATCAAATTCATAACCGCATTTTTCCCCCTAATTTAAAATATAACACATAATTGATATTAAAATATCAAACTAAGGAAGTCTATTCATAGCAATACCTTTAAAGAGTATTATTTGTTCGATAGGTACCAATTTATTCCAAGTTGCTGCTCATGAATTTGGACATTCCCTGGGTCTTTCCCATTCCGATGTGAAGGCTTCTTTGATGGCTCCTTTTTACAGAGGTTATGAACCTTCCTTCAGTCTAGACGAAGATGATATTTTAGGAATTCAGGCTTTGTATGGTATGTATTTTCAACTTAATTATTTTCTTTCTCTATATATTAAATCATTTAAACTTACCTGATTGTGGATCTTGCTAAGTAAACGAAAGCATTTACCTCTTATTGGCGTAAATAAAAGCAAGAAAGTCAAATTAATCATCATTTTAGGACACGCTTTTAAAATATTATCTTTATCAGTCAATAATATTATCAAATCTATCTATTAATAGATCTGTATTAAATTAAGACCTAATTTTAAGAAATCCATGTAGAAAATTGCATCAATGCTAATATTCTAAGTTAACTATCATTCAAAAAGCATTTGTTTCAATACCACTATAATCTTTGACTCTATTTTTCTCTGTACATAATATTCCATGCTTCATTTTCCTTGTGCTTTAACATACAAAATTATAACACATTTTGAATTCAATTAAAATTGCTTATTCCTTGAATATTTACTTAATATTTGAAATTAATTGTAAAAAAGGAAAATGCTCTCAATAACTTTTTCCAATATTAGCGATAGCTGTTTTAAAGTATTCTGAAGTCTTAAGTTTTATGTTCTGATGCTGTTTAAAAACATTAAACAAAGCTTTTAAATTATATCCAAATTTGGTATCTGGTTATGAATTATATATTTAAATGTAGCAGACATTATATACAATTAAGGTTTGCTCATACTCGTGTAAAAATATTTGGATTTAAAATTTTTCATTATGAAACGTTGAAGTAGTATAAGGAAACAAGAGAAAAGAAGTTACTTTCATTGCTAATTATTTAACTCGGGAAAAGATGAGATAAATATAAAATTAAGTTTGATTATTTTTGTGTGTGTGTGCAAATTTTGAATTATTATTTAATGTGTATCTTAAAGACTCTCTAAACATTGCATGAAACTAATGAGAATTTTGAAAGCCATGCAATTAGTTAGAACATTCGAAATTCAGTCGAAATAGTTTTTCAGGTAATGAAATAAAATACAGTCGAACCTCCATATTACGAACCTCTATATTGCGAATTTTTCTATATTGCAAACTTTTTCCTGGAACCAAGAACATTTCACGATTTTTTTCGTAAAATAACCTCCCAATAGCAAAGTGCATTTTCTATAGAACGAACTTTTTCTCTTGTGATTCAATTTTTTTCTCCCTTTTTTTGAAGTATTTCTGGACATTTTAAGTTGTTGTGTCTTTTAACACATGTTATGGTGGTCATAAATCTTGAACTAGTTTTCTTATGTGCCTAACTCGCAGAGAACAATAGAATTCTGGGCATTTCATCTAAGAAGTGCAACCTTTAACCCCTATTATCCAGTTCACTGGAAACATCTTTGATATCCCCTTTCACTCTTAGTGGAGATGTCTAGTGTCCCCGTGTCTATGAACTAGTCTCCTTTGTAGAGTTGATCCGTCGCTTTGGTAACTTCGTTTCTTGTAGCTCGAAAATGTCAAAACATAAGAGCTTGAGCATCAAAGAAAAAAATTCAATTCTTCAAGAAGTAGATAAAAGTGTCAAAAAAAACTTTCCTTGCGATTTTTTTTTATAGATAAAATTTATAAAATAAGTAATAATTAATTTACAAAAAGTTGTGAATAATTACTTTTTTTTTTATTCTATAGTGTTTATGAAATTAAAATTCTTTTTATGTGGTTTATAAAGAAAATTGAAAGATAACCTCTATATCACGAATTTTCCATAAAACAAACTTTTTTTTTCGGGAATTAGCGACTTCGTTATATAGAGGTCCGAATGTATTTACATGAGGATTATTAATTAGAATTTTAATTTCCGCTATAAGATTTTTGTTTGCACAACATATCCATGCAAAATTTTTTTTCTTTCTTAATAAATGATTTTACTGAATACACAATGTTCATGAACTATTAATTGCTGTAGGACGCCCCAGAAGAGAATCTTCAGCCACAACTCCAGGCTACAAACCTCAAGCAACGCCAGATTACAGTGGAGGATCTCCTGACTTATGCCAAGATGCTGCAATCAATGCTGCCACGACTACTGAAGATGGACGCACATACGTCTTCAAGGGTAAAAATACTTTTATAGCAACCAATACAAATCCTGATTTATTCTTTGTTTGGAATAATATTAAGGTGATCATTTTTTTTTTACAATGAAAAGGAGGACGAAAAATTTTTTAAAAAAATTACAACTTAAATATATGAAACGTTTTATTAATTCAAACATAAGTACGCTAATTACGCTTACATTCTTTTTAATTATTATCTTAAACGAGTATTTTTTTCCATTGCATGAATTTTTTTTTTTCGTCAACATATTATTTTCTAACATCGGAAAGTTCGGGCAAAAAATATCCTTCATACTGAATTTTACGGTAAGCACTGCAGCTAAAATATTAACATTCAATTTTGATTTCTCTCTAATCACTTCACAAAAAAATTATTACCAACTGAAAAAAACTCTTTCAACTGCTGCATTAGTTCCAGGGCAGCACAACGTAAGTTCAACAAGAATAATTAAATTTTCATATGGAATGTGTTCATTTTTGAAATGGCTTAAGTAATTTCACCCATCTTTTACCAATTTCTCAGCATGTTGATTTTCCAATTGTTGTAATGTATTAGAATTTAAAAGTACATTTAGTCTTCTTTCTACTTCAAACAGACAATTGTCATCGATTTTAATATCGGGCATTTCTTTCGATAAAAACTCAACGTAATTTTCTATATCTGTCCAATTTACTTGCGACAAAGTCAAAAAATACCATTGAAAACTGTTATTTCCTGTGTTATTTGTTTCAAACCATTCTTCGACATTTTGGAAACAAGTTTGATTCATCTCTGAATACAGAGATTAACAGATCAGTTTTAAAATATTGAAAAGGAAGACACTTTTCGAGGAAGGACAAAACCTATAAAAGGAAGACTGCCCTCCCTAAAGGTGGACGGTTGGTCACATTAATAATATGTGACAAAATATTCTAATTTACTTTTATAATTAGAAATCTTATAATTTATATATGTACAGTTTCTCGATTCACTTTGAAATACAAAAATGTTAAACTATTAATATACGCAAACAAAAAAACTCTATATTATAATCTGTATTAAACTCAAGTGGAGAATTATAATATTTTTGTTTCCATATTCATGTAATTTGTTTTAGATAATGTTACGCATTTCATAAATTATTTATTAAAATAATTCTAAGCAGCAATTCTGTAGAATCGTAATAAATAATAATAAGTCTAAATAATAGTACGTAATTGTAAAATTATAAGTTTTATGTGTGTTTTTGAAGTTGGGAAATGTCTAATTTGTTCCTGCAAAATGGAATAAAATTTTTTGTTGTACAATTCTATCAAAAAATTAATTTTGATTATATTGTAACGTGTTCCTCCAATTGTTTATTTCAGGTGATTATTATTGGGAAATTAAGCAAACTGGAATTGCTGACGGCTATCCAAGAAAAATAAGCGATGACTGGGGTGGTTTACCTGGAAACTTAGACGCAGCTTTGACATGGACAAATGGAAAAACGTTCTTTTTTAAGGTATACTTCAAAAATATTTCAATGTATCAAAAATAATGTAATCTCGACTCGTACGTAGTAAGCAAAGAGACCATATTACTACGTAATTTGTCATACAAATTACTCAAGAAAGGGCAACTGCTAACTTCTCATTGAATGATTATTGCGCAATTTTCTTGTTTTAAAATGCTGGAATTTTTTTTCGCTAGGTGCTTTGTAGATTTTAGGATTTGAAATAATTTATAAAGCAGCATTCCCTTTGTTTGCCAGAAGGGCAAAATTTTTCCTCGTATTTCTGTTACTATAAATATTTTCACACATCAGCCAACTTGACAGGAATACAATGTTTTCATTGTATATTAGTATTTGCTGTACTGCAAAAGGCATTGTTGAAACACCTGCTATTATATTCATCATGGATAATGTAGTTTCGTATTTCAATGCGTTTAAACTTCTCTTTCTGTTGATTACTACAAAAAATAATTCACTTGCAAATTCACTATATGTCATGAAATGTACTAATTCAGAATAATTAATGTCTTTTAAAATGCGGGTTAACATTCTAGTAACTTATATTGATGGTTTGTTAAATTAGAAATTAGGATCTATTTTGTTTTTAAATATGCCTAAATTCAAACAATTAGAATACCGTATATTACGAAACAATTTTGTATTAGAAAATTTAAAATGTATTTAAAACCATTTCATTAAAATTTAAAGTGTAAGTAAATATTCTTATATATTTAGTGTCACTTAGATTAGAAAATGTATATAAAATTGTTTTAAGAATATTGTTACAGTAAAAAATTATTTAAGTACAATGTTTTGACAAAAAATGAACATAGAATGACTCATTTTCAAAATATTCTCCTTTTGTGAAAAATGCTTCTATTATAATAATATTTTGTCTATATATAGCTCAGACCTCTGTACAGAGGCTCAACTAGAATTTTTGACATATATAACTTAGAAATGGGTTTATCCATGTTTTACGACAACAGAGGATAGAAATTTTAAGAAAAAACGCCGATAATTATTTCAATGGGTGGTAACTCTGAAAATAATGATAATTTTTTAAAAATTCCTAGTTCAAACTCTTTGGAAAAGTCTTTACTTTGCATCAGCGAAGTATTATTATTTTAGAAGCATTTTTTATAAAAGGAGAACATTTTGAAAAAAGATTATTCTAAGTTAAATTTTTACCAAAATAGTGTATTTAAATAATTTTTTTTGTCAAAATGTCGTTAAAACAATTTTATACATGTATTCTAATCTAAGTGACACTAAATATCATGAAAATTATCCATTTATGCGCTTTGTTAAAATCATGGTTCCGAACGTAGTCGGATACCTTAAAACATTTTTCGAGTCGGGACAAAAATTGATTTATAGAATACTATTTGACATTTCCACAAAATTCTTAATCAGATAGACTTCATTCGAGGAAAGGAAGGAAAAAAAGAACCTATAATTAGAATCTACCTGCAGCTGTTTCTTTTCATTAACGTTTTCCACAAACAAAGCCATGAATCTCGTTTAATTATTTTGACTATTTATACTGCTAAGTCATTGCCCATGCATTATAGGAATGAATAACTTATTTTATCAAATAAAAGTAAAGGTTGGATTTTGAAACTATTCCACTAACCAGTTTTACCATTTCTTTTTATACATTTCTTTTCTTATTACTTCTAACCTTTCTATTGCGCGCTGGATTCCTTCCAGAAAACCTAGAGAATGATATCAGTTTTCAAAAGACACTCAAAATAAAGAAGCTCCTTTCCCTCTTTTTGTACCCCCCTACTTTCTGCGAAATGTAGTAATCGATATTACTTTGAATGCTTAATGTTTAAGATTTTTTTCCCCTTCTGCTTACAGAAAAATGAATATTGGAGATTCCGAAACAAGAAAATGGATTCCGGGTATCCTAAATCCATTTCTGTTGGGTTCGAAGGAATTCCAAACAGCATTGATACCGCATTTGTTTGGAGTGGAAATGGGAAGACTTACTTTTTCAAAGGTTTGTTAAGTGTAATTTTCATTCGTATAATACGTAAATGTATGTTGAAAATAATATATAAATTGGTTTCAAAAAATTAATTATAAGAAAGAGGGAAAACTAGAAAAACATAACCAATTACAGAAATTGAAAATAATTTGCTTGTTTACAAGTTACTTTAATACCCTTGATATTTTGCTGTTCTATTTTTAATTGTAAATTTAAAAAAATTTTGGCAACAAATAACATTGAACGAGTATTTATTCTATGTCTGAGGATAAACAATATAATTTGACTTATATTATTCAAAAAAAAAAAATTAGGGGATAATGCGAAATTTTTTCAATTACTTTAGATTCGAAATTGAGAATATAATATTTATATGCTTAAAAAAAATAAACCGCTTATAATTTGAATATGTTTATACATAATATTTAATTATTAATTATTAACGCATCATTTTCGGTTAAGAAATTCGACACGATTTACTGGAAAGGATGTCTTGCATTTCTCTTTACAAGCCTGTTAGCTTATAAATGATACCCAGTTTCTCGTTAAATTTCTATTTAATATCGATAGTCTTGTGCTGATTCGAGATGTTTGTTCTAATTTTTATAATTATTTTTAGAATGGGTATAGATTTATTATTTTTCTTTTATTTCAGGTGCAAACTATTGGAGGTTCGACAGTCGCAGTGAGCCACCAGTTAGCTCTCGCTATCCTCAATCCATCAGTAACTGGGAAGGACTGCCTAATAACATCGATGCTGCTCTACAATGGGTTAACCAAAAGACTTATTTCTTTAAGGGAAGGAATTATTACAGATTCAATGACAGATTATTCTCGGTACGTTAGCTTCTTTATTATGTTTCCTCTACAAAATGATACAAGGATATACAAAATAACTACATTCTTTCATAATAGTTTCCCTAAGTCTTTTTACTTAAAGAAAAATGTAAAACAATTTTGAAAAAGTATCGTATACCTTTGGATATCCATTGCACCTTCTAAAAGTCTATTAGATGTCAGTTGAGTTTTTTGTAATATTCTATACAAAATTATAAGAATTATATGATTGTACAAAATGTGTTGGGTATCATTTCGTTCCACAATATATGTATCGAAATCCGTATTCGAAAGACTTTATTTCACGGTATTATTGGAGGGAGGAATGATATCGGGCATGCTATTAAATGAATTACAGACTAAATCATACTCGAACTCTTACCAGGGGTTACTTCTATCGAGATGCGAGTTTAAGTCTTGATACCACTCAAGACTTTCTACGTAAAAGGGCTGTTGCGCATTAAAACTACCGTGGCTTAAAGTCCTCAAGTTGGTGTGGTATAGAAGTTTAGACAGTATTGTATTATTTGCCATTACATTTTTATTTAATAAGCAGATTATTCTCACATTTGACATTGAATGTCGTACGTCTGTTGTTTAACTGAATGTTATTTTATATGTTAAGAACTATAGAAATACATAACTAAGCATCTGAGTCGTGGATCGGTTGTTAGTTTGATTTGTTTATAGATCGTTAGACGTTAAAAGTTAAACCAAATACAGTAGATTCGGGGTTAGGTTCAATCAGTGCCGGTTTATCCATTCCTAGGAGCGCCGGATAAGCTGGACTTTACCAGATTTTCTGGTAATAAATTTCTATCCGCCATTGCCAAGGGGTCCTGTGTATCTTCTGCGCCCAAGGTCTGAAATGAGCTTAAACAGGTACTGGGTTCTAAATCTCTTTAGTGTAATAGTGTTATTTATTACTTTGGGTTAAGTTAAGTTGCACACGGACAACAAATATCAGTACAAAAATTAAGTACAAAGCTCATGCTCAGTTTTTTATAGCAACAGCCTTCACTCCTCCTCACTTGGCCTTTTCTCAAGTCGGCTGGTCGCAAATGGGCGTACCTGCTACTTGGGTTATTCATTATAGTATATGACAAGAGCGGGGTTACAAGCTAGTTTTACTTGCCTGTAATTTTAAAGGGAGAAAAACCGAGCAAAGGACAGTAATTCCAATCTTTAAATCTCATTTAGAATAAGCAATTTTTTAAATAATGCCATTAGAAAATAACCCCTACAGCTAAAATTCAAGTATAAAGTATTTTTGTTAATGTGGTTTTATTTATTTTTTTTAAGACGAAGCGCGGTAGCTTACTATTGAAGATTGTGAGATCGTGACTGATAAAGTTCAAATCGATTCACCGGTTTGAGTCGCGATTTCAAGTAAGGTTTATCGTGTGAATTGGAAAGCTTCTGGATTTGCGATTCTATTGAATCCCCAAAAAGTACAATAGACTTCTGAATCTTTTTCAAGTGCATGGAGAAAAAAAATATATATATATATCGTTGAAAAATGTCAGCTATATGAATTAATATGTATTCCTTTCATGTTACCGAATAATTTAATGAACATTTTGTCTTCCACAGGTTGATAAAGCTGATCCTCCATTCCCTCGTTCAACATCTGTTTGGTGGTTTGATTGCCAGGCGCAATCTGCTAGCAACGAAGACATGACCAAAGCTTCTCTGAACGGCGGTGAAAAACATCCTATCTATATTGGCGACGATACAAACATCACATCAACTCGAGTTCCTGGAGACAATGATTATGTCGATTCTGATGTTGTTGATGGTTCAGAGAAACAAGATGTCGATTTGCAACAAAGTGACGATGAAGTTGCTACTCCATTCCCGCAGAAAGGGGCACTGGATGCCAACTCTGCTTCAATCCTGTCTTATTCATGTCTGCTATGGACTCTGCTGTCTTTTACCATTCATGCTCAAAGATGGCGAGTGTTATGACTCTAAAAAAATTAACTACATCGCTGGTTTCGACTAATTTTTATTTCGTACTGACAGATCAGGACGAATTCTTTTTTGAATACTTTTTTTGTTACCGTGCCATTCGTAGGGAAAGCGTATTTTTCAAAAAGACAACGGGAATCTTGTCATCAATGCCCTACATATTTTGAAATTCCCAATTTTTTTTGTCCTTGTTTTGTTTTGTATCATACTTATTACAGTGATATGCAATTTTACTTTATTTTACAAAGGGTTGGCAAAATTGTGAAAGTTCTTCCTTTCATTTTGACATTTGTAAATTGATTTGTTGGAGTTTAGGCTTAGGGAGATATTGTTTACGGCTTTATGAAAGGTATAGATTATATTTTAAGGGGCAGTGTATACAAAAATATATAATGATGGATAATGACAAATGCTGCTTTTTAATCGAATATTCATTGCTCATTTCTTTAAAGTTTTCTTTATTTTAATAATAATCAAGTTGCTGGCAACTGTTGAAGTTGTACGATACATGAAGACTAATACGTATATTTCTGTTCTGTTCTCTTCCGTGCATATGTTCTTAGTGCCAATTTGTTTTATTTTGCATTAGTTACTGGCGCCATCTATCTTGAATTCATTTAATTAATCAGTATTATTGAATTTTATATGCACTTTCGATTGTCAATGCATCAGAACATGAATCTGCTATTATACTTCACGAAAATTTGAATTGTAATGAGACTATTACGATGCTATCTTAATACAAAATATATTTTTTTAATACAAATTACTTGCAAAGGTGTTTTATTGGTTTAAATATTAAGCGATTTGTTTTGGTATTTAAACCAAAAAAATATTAGTCAACAAAATATTAATTTTACTGTTAATTACAATAAATTATCGGCTGCTACACACTTGAATACAGTTGTTGATCGTACTAAGGATAGTTTATTTTTTTGATAATGTGTAAAGATATGTTAATGTATACAAAACACAATTGTCGGTTAAATTTTTTTAAGTATATATTTCTATTTTGCTCTCAGCCTTAAAATTTGGTTTTTGTTTTTTGAACAAATTTTTTAAACTGTGATGAGAAAAAAATTATGAATATTTTATTTTAATTCAAAAATATTTTATATTATTCGTAAATGTTAATGAAAATAGAAGATTTTATAAAAAGCTATGAATTTGAATTTTGATTTTATTACTAGATGTGCTATAAACTTATAACATCAAACTACGTATTGTGGAAGATAGTAAATGGAAAGTTCACTGCGTACGTATTTTTAAAGATTTCGGTTATTATAGCAGTCATGAATATTTACCAGTAAAACATTTCAATATAGATCTAATAATAAACAATAAGTGCACGAAATTTTCAAAGCAGCATTGCTATTTTATTTGTATAGTATTTCAATAATGCAATTTCTATTTTTTATTTTCTGTGTGTTATTGTTGATATTGCTCGTTATCATAAAAAAGTCTACTTCTCCTATTTATATTTTGTGCTCAGGTGCGTTTGGATCTGAAAACTTTTTTTATCTGCGCGCTTTTCTGTTAGCTTCCTCGTTCTTATCCAATTCCTAAATCTAAAACTTCAAAACTGTTAAAAAGTATCGGCTTTTATTTATCATTATTTATTCGCTCTGTGGACAATCGATGATTGAATAAATAAATATCGATATGAACAAACTGTGAGAAAAAAAAAAGATAACCTGTATTTTCGTAACTGATTAACGAGCTGGTGTGTGTTTCTGATAAGATTTCTGAATGGAATGTGTGTGAAAAGTATTTATAACAAAAAGTGAAAGTGTGTGGGGTAGATAAAAAGTCAATGAAACTCTTGATTAAATTGAAATGTTGAGTGTTGCTTATCCATATTGTATCCAATCGAGCAGTTTACTGTCTGTTAAGGATTGCTTTTTATGGTTGATTTTAAGTGGCAAGCAAATCGTGTGCAACTTCTGCTTTTAACTGTGATTTTTGGCATTTATTTTCATTTAAATACAAAATAAGTATTGAATTTTTAATGGTGTTTTGCATATACTAAAAAAAAATTGGGTATTTATATATTATCACCACAGCCAGATTGGTTCCTCGCGAATCGCGCCATGATATCAAAACAACTAACAGTTTCTAACGTATTTCATATGAGGAAAAAAAAAACATTCAGTTCGATTTTGACGATTCTCACGGCGTCAATTTGGCTGTGGTGATGCTAATACGTAATTACCGAAAACTGATTATTAGTTAAAAAAAAATTTCTTTTAATTTATCGTCAGAAACTTGAACTTTCGAAGAGTGCAATAGGAGTTAAAAAAATAACGCACAATACTCTATACTTTAAAATTAAAACATTTTTGAATCTTTTATAATAAACAATTCTAAATATTAGACAATATTTTACCATTAGATTATGATCTTATTTCTAGTCTTAGTTGGATAAGCAACATTCTATATCATTAACTAGAATACTTTATTTTTGGAATTGTGGATTTTATTAAATTACTAATATTTGCGGCTTGTGAACCTATATCAATTAGGATTAGCATCTAATTGGTTTCATTTTTATTCTAGTATTTATTTTTATTTATCTGATGATCAGTGTTGTTTACTTTGTTTATACTGTTCATTGTCTTTTGCATTCACAACAAAACATTTCGTGTGTATTCCAAGCAATCTCAACTTGGAACTTCTTTGCAGCACAACGTATCATTTTCAAGGATGAATCTGTTACATTCATCATGTACTGTCAAATGTATATATAACTTATTGTACATGAACACTCTTTACTTGTTACTTGTCTGTCATATTTCCAATAAACTTAAAAAGTTATGACTGTCTCAGTGTGTATTCTTTTATTGGTGTCTAATTAAATGAATTGTGTTTTTATTTTAAGTCACACAGTTCAAACAATGGCTTGTGATATTTCTTTCATAAGGAAAATGTCGGTTCAATTGTAATCCATCAGTGTGTTTGTCTTATCGTTTATGTGCTGTTTTTAATACTTTAACTGCGCATCTTAAGTAAACTTCTTGGATTTTTAATTTAATTCGCTTGTTCTGTTTTTAACTTTAATAGATCAAACGAAAAGGATTTAGTTGTTTTTGAACGTTCGCTTAGCGTTTTTACCCCTTCAAACTGTCAATTTTTCAAATTCCAATCTATTTTTCGAAAATGGTATATTAGGAGCATTTTAAAGCAACCGCGTAGCATCCGACATGGGATCGAAATGTGTCGATATCCGACAAATAAGACCTGTGCAATAAAGAAGTAATGTGAAAAAAAGAAATTTAAGTCAATTCCTACTTAGATCAACAAATTTTTTTTTTTATTTTAGCTACTTTTTATTACATAGTTACAATTAATATAAATGTGTATATACATACGGCAGAATCACAACATTAAGTGGTAATTAATTTTTATTGTCATTAAAGTATCGTATTGTCATCCAAAACAATCGTGTATATAAAATTTCTGTTCAACTGAATGCTTTGAAACGTGAGGAAAAAACCTTTTAAAGTTTTGACACAAGTCGTCAAAAGGGTCGCTAAGTCGCCAAAAGTGATGCCAACGTGGCTGTATTTGTAATTCTTTAACTAATTAGTTTTAATCAATTAATTTTTATTAATTATAATTATTTTATTGTCATCCAAAATAATCATGTATATAAAATTTCAGCTCAATGGAGCGCTTTAAAATGTATTTTATTAACGATTGAAAATTCCACCAAGATAAATAAATAAATATATAGAGAGTGTGAGAGCTAATAGTAGGAATTGAAAAAGTGGGTACTTACGTATTATCGCAACCTATTGGCGACGCTATTTGAAACGAAGCACATGGTTGTCAATTTAGCGCGTACGACACATAGGAAATTTCGGTTGCCATCTTGGCGAGTTATTAATAAAGTTGGTGATAATACATTCGTACAGAAAAGTGTTAAGTCACTTGTGCTCTTTAAATATAATGTCAGCAGACCACATTAAAACATTCAGATTGATTTTAATAAAAAAACAATTTATGTCTTTGATAATGTTACTAAAAACAATAATATACCGTGAAATACGTCTTAACGTGAAAATGCATCGGTTAACACGAAATAATACAAAGGTCCCGAAAAACTAATATGTACTTACATGCATTTTTTTCTCTTAATACGAAACGAAAATCGCTTAACACGAGAAGATTTCGCTTCTGGGAATGAACACTTAATGAAATGTTTGAAACGGTTTCTGCATTATTGGACTGTGTCCTACTTGCATCATCGGAAGAATTCGTTGCAATAAAGGATTATATTGTACCCCCCCAAAGGAGAAAAGAATTTTTGGGAGTTTAAAAAACTCAAAAAATATCATTGAAGCAGAATCTAGCGACGAAAATGAAATGAATAATGCAACTTCTGTTCCCACATCATCCAAAATGAAGATCGTGAAATGTATGCGTAATTGTTTAGACGCAATGGCGAAATGAATAACAAAATGGACGATATCGAACAATTTGTTGAAAATTTAATGCGAGAGAAGACAAAGCAAAGTATCAGATTGTTTTACAAAAATTCAACAAATGTTTCGTTTTTTAAAAAACTTGAAAATTTTGTATTAAATTTCATTAAGTTCTTGTTAATTTTTTTTTGTTTCATTGATTTTTTTATTAGATACATGCATATTATAAATATTTATGCAAATAAAATGTTCTCTAATAAACTTAATTTTGTTGAATATATTTTTTTACAATATCCTTTAACACAAAAAATATTTCAGTCCCCTCAGTTTCGTATTAAACGATTTTCACTGTATATAATTATTAAATATATAATAGTAGCGTACATTTCTATAACTTAATGCATAAAAAAAGAATTGTAAGACACACTGCAAAACTAAGCTCTCTAAACACAGTAATATAATAGCTAAGTCTTAGGCTAAGGGCTAAGATTTCAGGGTTAAACAAAGTTTTAGGCTCCAACCTTCCTCTTTATTGCCAGGTTGAAATAAAATTTAAGAGAAAGAATACTTTTAGAATTATATAAAAATTTTAAAATACTGAATTTAATTTGTAATAAATCTAAATTGCCGTATCTTGCAAAATTATCAAGAAGTAATCACATTGCCCACTCAAATTAAACCAACACAAAATAAATCACAGCGTATCATTAGTACACAGCGTATTATTAGTACTACACAGCATTAGTAACGTATTATTAGTTACATATAAAGTAATTATATACTCTCACATGTCCAAAATTAAGATCACAAATATAAAATCTGTGAAAACTGATGAACTATATTCACTGTATTGCCACAAAGTTAAGCACAGAAATTTTACAATGTCTAAAGGAATGTAGCAACATTACAATATGGAAAAGATTTTAATTGTGAATTAAGATAAAAGTCTAATAAAAAAGGAAAACAGAACATAGATAAAACATTTCCCCGGGGAAAAATCAATATGGAGTGTGACCAAGTGAACGTATACAAAACCCCAAATGAGCTGGGACTGTTTACGAGGGTGTCAATAAGTAATTGTGGCAACAAAGACTATCTTTCTAAAAACACCCCAATTCCTAGAGGGGGTATGAGAAATGGCTTTTTTATGACCATTCCCCAAAATGTTTCATATGATTAAGATCAGGAGGCCTCGAGGGTCAATCCATACGGTAAATATTCGCTCCTACATGAAATTCATCAAAATGCGAGCTCTGTGTGGCCCCGTATTATCTCGTCCATTAAAATATACTACGGGCCCATAGCACCTAGGAAAACCTCACATAGGATTCCAGAATCTCATACATATTGCGCTGTAAAATAACAGTACCCGCATCAATAATGTACAGTGATGTACGACTACCCAACATTATGCCACCACATACCAGGATTCCTTTGCCATCAAGCCTGTCAATTTTTTATACGTAGGAAGAATAAAAGCGAGCTCCATTTCATCTCCAGATGAAGACTCGATGTTTGGAATTGATTCCATAACTGGAAGACCACTTTCCTGCTACTTGTAACCATCAAGCCACATCCGCTTGAGAATGGACAGCTTCAAGACTGCCACGTAATGGCTCTTCATCTCAAGGAATCATCAAAATGATTATGATAAGTCATTCTCACTTCAAACAGACTATAACTTGTTTGTTTTAATGTAATATTCACAAAACTGGAGGCAAAATTCCCATATGCTTGAATGGTTTCAATCCAGTAGCACTCTGCAAAAACTAACGCTAAACAACATCTTTTCCTAAGCTGAAGGTTGATATTGTACTACCCGTTCTTGACAATATATAAAATACAAATTCTACCAGTTTTACTAGAGGTATTTTAAAATTATGACAAAAAACAAGTTTGTCACCTTAATTTTGGACATGAGTATATTAGACATGGTCTTATATATTTAAGAATTTTGATGCAAAAGATCCATTAAGGCTTATTTTCGGGTGATGTCTTATTTTCATTCACAACAATTTACATTTCAATCAGGTTCAATAATATATTTATGCATTTATATACAAAAACTTCCATTCCTTCAGATACAGCCATATATCGCTTCTGAAACGCCACTATGAAGCTCACATTAATTCTCATTTTTGAAGGAAGCCATTTATCTGGTGTTGTGGTGCTTTGAGTTCATCTTGTGAATTTGGATATCATTATAAAGATAAAAAAAATTGAATGCGAGTCCTGTGAAAAATCAAACACATACACACACACACACGTGTTTTTTTTCGACAATTCATTCGGTAGCAGAGATCTGATCCATACTTCAGCATCGCGGCAATTTCCTTCTTCGATCTGTTGTCGCAGATTTTTTCTCACTTATAGCATTTTTGGAAAATTTAACTCCTGTACTCTTATATAGAAAGCTGTAATATTCTTATTCCTGGAGTCTTTTACAGTTCTTTTCTTGTACCGGATAGAAGTTTTTTTTGTGTATGTGTGCGTGTGTGTCTTACCGGAAGATTGAAATTTTCTTTCCTTTAAATTATACAGTCAAGTGCTTAAATAGTGCATGACAACACGAGATGCATTGATTGCTAAAGATTTAAATCAGACGCTGCCATGTCCGTCAGTTATCAATTTTGGCCAGGTGTTGCATATGAACTTGATTTGTTTATCGATAACGTCTGATAATAGTTTGACTGACAATCTTAATTTGATGGTAGGGCTTGTATTACGAGCCTCCTGAATTATACTGGGGCTTAGTTTCCGATGAAGTCTTTCCCGTTGGTGTGGAAGTTTGGAGAGTGGAGTGCCAGTTCACATGAATTATCCCCATCATTTGACCGAAGTTCAAATTATGAGATGTGTCTAAGGTTTCTTTCCTGGGATCCCGGGAAATCATAAGATTTTCATACTTTTTGTATTCCCGGGAACGACACAGGACTGAAATAGTCTGAGGTAGCTAGTTTCGACTGGACTGGGGATTTAGATTTCCGATATAAATTTTACATAACAGCACAGCTGCAATTTGCGATCGTTTACCCCGAATTCCTTGGAAGGAGAAATGTTCCCCAGCAGTAAGGTAAGAGTGTAATAAGAGAGATGTAGGGCTGGGGAGAATTTTTTCAGATTGTCGTAGGAGAGTCCTATTTTTTTTATTTTTATTGAAAACAATTATAAAATCCCCGTGCACCACAAAGTATCACACGGGGCTTACAGAAGTAAGTAATAAACACACATTCAGGGGAAACAAAAAATTTAAAAAAAAATATATTGATGTTAAGAAGAAATACAAATATTTACAACAAATTCACAGAAATTTTTTGAAAAAATTTCTGGTAGAAATTGGTGAAAATTCGAGCCAATTTATATTAAGTCCCTTGAAAGCTAAGTCTAGGATCTTTCTTTCTCTGGCAAACTTGGAACACAGAAGGAGCACATGTTCTACATTTTACTCGCCTCCAATATTACAATCACAGGAAGATGTCGGAACTAAATTAAATTTGTTCAAGTAGCTTTTGAAATTACACCATGACCAGTGATTGAGAAGTGGGTTATTTTGTAGTTACTGTAAAATGATGGCATGACAGTCTTTTATTATGGTTGAAAAAATTTCTTTGTTATGCTCCTTTATTAGAAATGAGATATTCTTGGTTCCAAAGACTTCACGATTCTTTCTTTCGTGATCTCTTGTAAACGATTTAGAAATAGTATTAACGTCAATGTCAATTTTGCACTTGGTTGCAGCCTTTGCAAGCCAATCGGCTCGCTCATTCCCAAGAACGCCCGTGTGTCCACGAACAAATGCAAAATCTATTGAGATGTTTTATCTTTTAGGCTTTTAAGTTGCTTTTGGATCTCTGATTGATTGATTATTAACGTCGAACTGTTTAGCTACACGAGGGCTTTTGGTGACGGACCACGTAATTTTGAACCATGGTCAAGTGACGTGGACGACACCTGTGAGCTGGCACCACCCTCTCCTAACTACCACACCACACCAACGGGAGGATGTTTCAGCTCTCGACAGATTTAACGTGCATCGCTGCCCTACACGGCGGGTCTTTAGTGGTATTGGGCTCGAACTCATGACAAGGCAAGCCACGGTCCGATACCTATGCCACTCGGCTACCGCAGCCGCTTTTGGATCTCGATGACTATGTTATTAGATGAAGAAATACATTTAAGAGAATCCAAGGAGGAAAGAGAGTTAGTACAGATGAGATATTCTGAGATAACACTATTTTGTTCAGTGATCCATTTAACGGCGAAGTTTAAGCATAAAAGTTCAGCTACAAAAACTGTGCATTCATCACGAATTCTAAAATGAAAGTTCTCGGATTCAACACCACTCCTGAACACAACAAATGCGAAACCAACTCCTCCATCAATTTTACTGCCATCAGTATAGCAAATAACAGGGGAAATCATCTGTGCTCTTGTCACTAAATTGGATAATATTGATGGCATTCCTCTCCTGAAGGATGAGGGAGAAAAAATGGAGACAGAATACAATCATAATTAGAGATGGAAGAAGCAGAGATTTTCCTAAAAAGCAATATTATGAAGAATAGTAATGATTGGAGAGAGTAGTAATACACTGGTGTGCAAAACTAGCAACAGGTGGGTTTATTCTTATAACTTCACGAAAAATCATCTGAGAGACTTGAAATTCTGAAACGAGGAAGTATTATGTACGTAAGGATGACGAAAGCATTGGCGCTGAAAAAGGAATACAACGCATACGGTATGGAATCAAACAAAACAAGCTTTATTGAACGCATGGTATCGCGACTCATGATTGTCTATCCAACAGGAAGAACAACAAGCAGATATTCCTTAATATGGTATATGTTCTCCCCTTACTACAGTTTGCTTCGCACCGTCTCCGCATACTCAGAACCAGCTGGTGCAAGCATTTCTTGAGGTAAGTGCCCATTCCTCAATCAACATCTGTTTGAGTTGTTGGTTACGTTCTCCAGATGATGTAAGCGTGTGGCAATACGTCTCCCCAAAGCATCCACACATGTTCGATGGGATTTAAATCACAGGGAGCACCTGGCCAATCCATTCAGTGATATCTTCACTTTCCAGCAGCTCCTCAACAGCAAGAGTGCGATGTGGCCGTGCACATTGTCATCCATTAAAGTCTGGGCCAATAGGTACCTTGGAAAAGACGCACATGGGGAAGAAGTACCTCCTCACAATAGCGATCCCCGATTTACAGACCCTCTGTCGAAAATGTGAAGCTCAGTTCGCCCGTTCAGCATAATGCCTCCCCCAGACAAGAACTTCCAGGACTACCGTAACGGTGTCTTTTCCTTGATGTTACTGGGACAAAACCGGGTCGATCTCTCTCCAAATCAAAAGCAGCGTTGAGAATCGCTTCTGGTACTGAACCGACTCTCATCCGTAAAGGACACGACTCCATTGATCAGTTGTCCAGTTTTTTGTGCTCTCTGGCCCACTGTAAACGGTGGCTTCGGTGGCCAACTTTCAACAGGAGGCAGCGTTCAGGACGGCGAGGTGAACAGGCCCCTTTGTGAAGGAGTCTGGCCACAGTAAACCCGCGACACTTGTCGACCCGTTGCTGTACAGGTTTTCTGAGCAATGGTGCTTGCTGACTGCTGTTGACCTCTTTTCACCTGCAGGATGATATATCGGTTATCCCTTGCAGTTGTCGTCCTCGGGCGGCCACCACCAACCTTTCTAACAGCTGTACCTTGGTTTGGAACGCTTTACAAGCGCGCGAAACAACAATTTTTGTTGATTCCGAACTCTGCAGCTACACTGGTGACGGTACGTCCTCCCTCCAGCTTTCCGATCATTCCTCCACGTGTGAAGTCGTCCAGGTGATTTCTTCTAGCCATATTTCACGAAGACGACTCACTGGCACTTGCAGCGAATGTTAAATTGCGTCCCGTCCTTCATTTTATTCTACTGTTGAGCGCGTGCGCATAGCATCACGCGTTTTGCGTACGCTCACATCGCTTCTGACGTTTTTTTCCTGATATTTGCATACGCATGACGTTTCTACTGACTTATTTGTTCACTGTACTGATCTCCAGACCTCCTTTTCTGCAATTTCATGGCTATCTGCTAAATTTTTTACATTGTTTATGCTAAGTTCTTACCAGTGTAGCATAAACTGAGTTAGCAGCTTATTGTGCGACCAACCACATATGACCCGCAAAAATATCCTTCTTTGTATGCGTCGCAGATACTTAGAATTCATCTTTCTTTTAAGTGCCTCGCTCCAAGCTCTAGAACCATACAAAATGAAAGGATCGACTCCTTGCTTATAAATGAGCGAATGTACATTGAAATTTATACCGAACGTGTTGCGAGCAATCCGATTTAATCCACGCTGTAATTTGTCACATTTCTCGGATATGTAACTTAAGTGCTGCCTATTTGACTTGATTAGTTCCTGTCTGTCGAACGAAGCTTCGCTTACTAAAAGTATTTTTATTTTTAAAGGGACATCGTTTCGTTGGCTATTAGCACGTTTGTGAGTGAATATCAACGTCGCACTGTTCAGCTACTCGAGCGCTTTTAGCGACGGACCTCGTAATTTTGAACCATGGTCAAATGACGAGGACAACACCTGAGCTGACAAGAATGGAATAAATATGGATGAATAGAATAATGTGTTTTAATATAATCTTAAATACCTCAAGTGGTGCTGTGGAATTTATTTATTTATTGATTGATTACTGGGCAAAAAACGCTTTTCTTAACTACTAATTTAATAATTCGAAGGCAGTAATTCAAATGCATGAATTCAGTTCCTTCAAAAACCAAGCAGAGAACATGTCAAAACAAAGGATTAGGCGATAAAAGAATTTCTTATATATATATACGAATCACATAATCAAAAAAATTGCCTTATTATCAACGCAAAGTTCGGCCTTTATCTTCTGAATTTATAGACTGAATATTATCGGAGAGCATCGTCGTGAATTGGGGGTGTCTTATCAACATGAGAACAATTTTTCGATTTGTTACATAATTTAATAATATTTATCGATATAAAAAAAAACATTTTAAAAGCCCTTTGCTCACTCTTTATCACAACATTTCCTCTTCCTTTTTCCGCTTACTTTATTTACTTAAAAGTTATCGATCACGCTGAACAATCGCAATGGACTTTGTAGTTTATAACTGTTTACGAATCATTTGATGTACTTTTTCATTTTAGCCCCCCCCGCCCCCGGGCTTATATTAAAAACATAATAAACCAATTTGAATGTATGAAAACAGCAACTGTAACTTTTAACACTTCTTGAGATTTTACTCGTAGTATTCAAGATAATACACACACAGAATTAGTCCCAGATCAATTGTACTATTTTGTAATCAAATTTATAATGAATATTTCCTCTTATCAAACCCCACAATATTTACTTATTTTAATTATTCTATAAATATTCTTAAAGATCATTAATATTCCAAATGACTTTTTAACATTATTATCATACTTAAAAATGATCATATGCGAATACACAAATGATCAGAAATAATAGCGGCGATTAGGAACTAAAAGGGAAAGGATGCAAAAAACTGTAATGTGTAGGGAGTATGAGACAGAGGGCAAACACAACATTTAAAATTCTAACAACTAAATGGTTCATCTTTTTCTTGACCGAGGTTCAAAATTGCGTGGTGCGTCGTAAATAGTGCTTTGAAGTTCAACGATAACAAACGCTCACTTACTCATTCGCGGTTTGTCTTTGTACACGAATTTGGGCGAAAAAGTAAAAGTCGACATTTTACAATCTTTACTGTTGTAATAAAAGTGTTTTCTTTCTTTCTTTCTTTTTTTTTTCTTTTTGAGATTTTGATTGTTATTATGCAGTAGCGTACAAAAGAATACAGTTTAGGGCCTCAATTCCCCTCCCCTAGCTGCCGTGTAGGGAAGCGATGTACGTTAAATCTGTCGAGAGCTCAAACGTTGTGGTGTGGTAGTTAGGAGAGGGGGTGACAGATCAGGTGTCGTCCTCGTCACTTGACCATGGTTCAAAATTACGAGGTCCGTCGCCCAAAGCCCTCGTGTAGCTTAACAGTACGACGTTAATATTCACTCACTCACTCACTCCCCTCCCCTAGAGACCGTGGTAGCCTAGTCATCAAGGTAACGGACTCGTAGCTGGCCTGTCTAGATTTCGAGCCTAGTACCGCTGAAGATCCGCCGTGCTGAGGGGGCCGATGCATGTTAAATATGTCGAGGCTCAAACGCCCCCTCGTTGGTGTGGAAATTAGGAGAGGAGGGTGCCAACTCAGGTATCGTCCTCATCATTGGACTGTGGTTCATATTTACGAGGTCCATTGCCAATAGCTTTCAACTATATAGTGCGACATTAATATAACACCACTCACTCACCTCCC
>BMAV01025547.1:459586-491116 GCA_019973955.1 Trichonephila inaurata madagascariensis
CCAGCCGGTGCGGTCGACCAAGGTAGCATAGGATTCGAGTTATTACTAGGAAAGCCCTGTAGTGGGGGGCAGTACCGGAGGGGGCCGATTCCACGTAAGGCTCGCGCTAATACAAAAATATGGCGAACTTCCAAAAATCAAATCCCAAGCTCAATTCATTAGGGAGGTGAAATTTTTTCCAGTCCCCATAGGATTAACATGGGAGCATGATATTTTAGTGCTTAAGCCCTCCCCATGCCTACACAATGGGAATGAGGTAGATGACTGGATGAGTCTCGACAAATGAAACAATTGGTTCAAATCTCAAGTCCGAGACTCACACAGGAGCCAAGATATTGTGAATTTAAACAAATTTAAAAAGCTTTAAAAAGTTTAACACAATTAAAAACTATAGAAGAAATAGCCCTATGAGCATGAAATTATAATAACTGGAAGAGCAGATAGAGAGGGATTGAATGAGCCAGGTCCGAATGGACTGTGAGGCTCGGGTGCCGAGATATTGGCCAAAAAGCTGTAGAGGGGGGATGCGTCCCAACAGATATGGTTCATAATAACAGATATGGTTCATTCATCATTCAGATATGGCACCAAAAAAGTGGCATGTTAACCCTTTATCTACCGTATTATGATTTACTGCAGTTTTTCTTCATGCAATTTTTTTTTTTTTTTTTTTTGGATCGCTACATTGAATATTATGAGATATACATAAACAAAACACTCATTTTGGGGAAATTTAATCCGTTAGAGCTAATTAATTAATTAAAGATATTCCACTGTAAAATTAATTATATACAATGTTCACTTGAAATAAAGAGTCAAATCGTTTTCTAAGGTCCTTATTAAGATACAAAAAGAATAAGACACTTAAATTTTGACATTAACTATTTTTTCGGAACAAAAATGATAATCTTTACAATCCGCTGAAAACGCCGTTAGCTGAAAACGCAATTTCTGCTATAAAACTATTCGCCTTCCCCGCTAAAATACTCATCATAGAACCCGTGCTGCCATATATCTTGGAAGAGTGGATTTCAAAGAATATTCCTGCTAAGTATTGTCAGAATATTCGTAAAATTGGTTGTTCTATGTTATTTTAAAGTGAGTGGTACTTATAAGTACCGCTTCGGTAGATAAAGGGTTAAAATATTGGACAACGGTGTGCGCATGCATCGTAAAAATTTAATCTCATCATTTTTCTCTATCGCGCCGACAGAAGTATAACTTCAAAAAAACTATTCAACGAAATTATGAGAAATAGCATTAAAATATTTGTACACCACATAACTTAATATTATATCACAGTGTCAAAAAGTAAGCTAAGGATTTGTGAGATTTAAATTTAACTCAAAACTAAAACTCAGTGGCGCAACAGCCCATGAGGATCAAGGCCTACTTAGCCCATTCCAGTATACGTGACCATTGGGCGCTGAGTTGCATGAGCAGATGTTCCGATCAGGTGGTCAGTCTGAAGTGAAACCCGCAGTGTTTTAGTCTCCAAACAAGCTTGGTACTCGTTTATCGACTCATGGAAAAGATGAAAGGTTGAGTCAAACTTGTCCAGTCTGAGGATAGAACCCTGAACCTGTGGTGTGGAAGCGCGATACGCTACCACTCGGTTAAATTTAACCATCGTTACGAAATTATTGAATTTTTTAGATGATATGTACTTTTTCATTTCACTCCTTTAAAATTGAATAATTCCAACTAATCTTATTACAGGAAATTCCATGGGTTTTCAAAATTTAACTGGATCTTATGCTATGGGAATATTGCGTAAAGCGACAATAATTATAAATAATATTTATAGTAATTAGAACTATATAAGTACACTGGCAGAGTTCATAGTTTCAATTTTTGTTGTAAGCAATTATTTTTATAGTACTTATATATAAATAGATTAATTCTGCATATTTTAGCATGCAACAAACGTTTTTTTATAAGCACATGTAAGAAAAAATAGAATCACTTATGTAGAAGGGAATAAGGTAACAAATCACGGCCATGAAAAATAAAAATACTTTTATCATGCGAAAAATGCTATGTCATTTCTTAGCTTAAATGACGCATGTATCCCACTCTTTTTGAAATATTTCAGATCGTACCATTGATTTGAAATAATGATTCAACATTTACATTTGTCATTACAACATTAAATTTGCATTTTAAAGTTTGAATTGTAAGTCATATACAAATAACTTTGCAAGAAATTTACCATATAAATTTCCTTAATGAAGTCCAGAATATTAACCCTCCAAGCGGTCTGCACGTAAAATTCCGCCATTCCAGAGATGCTTTTTCTGCCTTCAAGCAAGATTCCCAAAAGCGGCAGAGCCGCATTCTTAAAAATACGGCTCAACCGCTTTTGAGAACCCCACCTGAAAGCAAAAAAAAATATGTGCGGTGCATTTTTGAAGCATCTCCAAAATGGCAAGACATTAAGTGCAGACCGCTTAGAGGGTTAATATCTGAAACTGACTGAATTTACCAAATACAGTGAAATACGTTTAAGGTATCGGACTATGTTCGGAACCATGATTTTAAAAAAACGCATAAATGAATAATTTTCGTGATATTTAGTGTCACTTAGATTAGAATACATGTATAAAATTGTTTCAAGGACACTTTGAAAAAAACAATTATTTAAATACAATATTTCGGCAAAAAATTAACTTAGAAGATCCTTTTTTCAAAATGTTCTCTTTTTGGAAAAAATGCTTCTATTATAATAATATTTTGCCTGTATATAGCTCAGACTTCTGTACAGAGGCCCAACTATGATGTTTGATAAATTCACATTATTTTTAGAGTTACAACCCATTGAAATAATTATCGACGTTTTTTTCTTAAAATTTCTCCCCTCAGTTGTCGTTAAACATGGATAAACCCACTTTTAAGATATATATTTCAAAAATTCTAGTTGAGCCTCTGAAAAGAGGTCTGATCTATATACAGGCAAAATATTATTATAATAGAAGCATTTTTACCAAAAGGAGAATATTTTAAAAATGGGTCACTCTATGTTCCTTTTTTGTTAAAATATTGTATTTAAATCATTTTTTTATTGTAATACTATTCCTAAAATAATTTTATATACATATATTCTAATCTAAGTGACACTAAATATCATAAATATTATCCATTTATACGCTTTTGCAAAATCACGGTTCCGAACGTAGTCGGATACCTTAACGCGAAAACGTTTAAGACGGAATAATGCAACTATCCCGACAAATAACGATGTATTTTCATGCTTGTTTTTCTAACACGAAACGAAAATTGTTTGACGCGAAAAAATGTCCATTCTGGGAATGAAGAAAATACGGAAAACACCAGTCGGATTGGACTGTCCTATTGTGTCATCGGAGGAATTCGTTGCTGTAAAAGATGATAACGTGTGTACATCCCTAATTATGACAGAAAAATAGATTTTGGAGTTTGTTCAAAGCTCAAAAAATATCGTTGATGCAGATTTCGACGATGAAAACAGCCCCTGTTTCCACGTCATCCGAAATGAGGGGCATCATGAAAAATATGCTCAATTATTTAGATGCACATTCTAATGGTGAAATGAGTAAAAAAACGGACGACATTGAACAATTTGTTGACAATTTGATACTAAAAAACACAATGCAAAGAAACATATCGTATTATTTTCCAAAAAAGTTAATAAATGTTTTGTTTTCCAAAAAAAAAAAGAAAAAACTCGTTAATTTTGTATTAAATTTCATTTTCTAGTAAATACTTTTGTTTCATTGATTTTTATTAAATACATGCATATATACATATCTATGTAAATAAAGTATGCTCGAATAAACTTAATTTTGCTGAAATTTGTTTGTTTTGTTTTTTTTTTTTTTTTTTAAATATTTTTTTTAAAATAAATTTTTTTTTTTTTTTTTTTTTTTTTTTTTTTTTTTGAATTTGTATATAATAATCAATGCACTCCTCAAACTATAAATAAACTATTATAAATATAGTAAATAAACATTAAATATAATAAATAAACGATTTTAATAAGTTAGAGAGGAATGTTAACTTTACTTTTTTTTTTCCTTTGCGAAAAATCGCTTGAGTTTTTCACTTAGGTACTGTTCCTTACTCACACAGAATATTCATTTCTAATTCTTGAATCTTATTTTTCTGCCTTAATACTAATACTTTATTTTAAAAATATATTATTATTTAATTAATAATATAATTACTCAATTCTCTGAAAATTATTTTGTTTTTATATTTTATTATTTAAAATATTTAATATTTAAGATCTATGAAGCTATTGAGTACAGTATCGGAGATGGAATTTTACAGCCTAATTAACTCTGTTTCTCTCCTTTCCCAATTGTGTAACCTTCATAATTTTAAATTAAAAATAATAAAACGCGAGAGCTTTCTTAAAATAGATCTCAGGGGTGTTAATTTTGTCTGGAGATGCTGAAAATATAAACAGTTTTCAAAAAGCTATAATAATTCTTTTGAAATTGAAATTATATAGTTCGATTCTTGTACACATTATTTATAAAGTTATGGGGCTTCCAAAAAGTGCAAAATGCTTAAAATATAATCCTAATTTTAAAAAATCTGAACATATGAAAATAAGAAACATTTCTTTAATAAATATTAAATATTTATATTACTTTGTATAATTGTAAAATATATCATACTCTTTAAACCCTACCTAATTTTAGTACTATATATCTTTTATGTTTCAAAATGTTTGTATAAAAATTGAAATTAAAAAAATATTTAAATGTAATTTTTTAATTTTTTAAAAAATATAATTTATTATTCTATTTATATAAAAATAGATACAATGTAATAAGGATATATTTAGCTTTATAAATCAACTTATTGCTAGTAATTAGAGCTACTATGTTAGAAAATAGTATAGAGAAGAATAGCAGTAGAATAGAAATACTTAATAGTAGTAGAATAGAAATGCTTAATAGTAGTAGAATAGAAATACTTAATTAATATTTCTTACAGAAATATTTCTTATTTTAATATGCTTAGAATTTTTTAAATTATGATTATATTTTATAAACATTTTACCCTTTTTTAAAGCCTCATTCCCTTATAAATCATGTGTAAAAGAACCGAACCATTTAATTTTAACCTCAAAGAATTGCATCTAATCTAAAATTGTTTATATTAATTTTATTGCCACTAATTTTTTTGTTGTTGAATTTCCGATTAATAATTAATACAGTTTTGCTCTATTGCTCTTATTAAATAATTCGGTTCAGTTTAGTGTACTGTACACTGAATAATCTGAAGTTCTGCTGCTTCCAAGCTGGTTTTGAGAATCTAGGAGGAATTTGATGTAATTCAGAATTTTGGGTTAAAGAATTCTTTGAATATGTGCTTTATCCTCATATATTGCTGTTGATGAGTAGCACTATTGTTCTTGATGTGATTTATAGGAGTTTTCAAAATGTATCTTTATATATTATCTAGAAATTTTTATAAAAGTATGACCTTGCATAAGTTCATTGCAATAATTTCATTGACGCAGGGTCGCTTTTCCGCTTAGGCACGTGCCTAGGGCGCAAAAGATTTGGGGGAGTGAAATATTGGAGGGTGAAAAAAGAGAGAAAAAACTAACTCATTACACCTAACGTACCACCGAATAACGAATCATGAGAGAGGCTTTTCTACCCTCAAGAAGTAGTAAAGACTGAAATATGAGATCTATATGGAAAATGAAAAACTTAACAGTTGAATGCTACTTTGCACTCAAAATGACATTGCAATAGATATTGATTACAATGACGTTATTAATGATTTTCTCGTAAAATTCATTCGTTTTTCGAAGTAAACTTTCTTTGTACAAGTACAATCTCAGTGACTCAACAAAGAATAAGGATGTCGAAAAGTAAAAGTTAGTAAAGCGATAAGCGATGAAAAAGATAATTAACAAATTGAAAACAGTTGACACAATAATGTATTCTCTGTACCAGGGATGGCGAACCAGTGGTACGCGTGCTATCAATGGCACGCGACACAATATTTTGGGCACGCCAGTGATCAAAATGGTTTGTATTTCATTTCAAAATAACAAAGTTCACTATGAAGTATTAAGAACAAATGCGAGTGACTGGTCTCAGGGTGTTGGGGAACACCCTCGTATGTTATTGTCTTGCCTAAGTTCCGTCATGGACTGCAGTTGCTTAGGATGCAAAATTTGTCTACGCATAGCATAGTCAATTTCGTTGGCATAACTGTATTTTAAAGTTTATTTGTGGTATATTTACGATTTTTAACTGTTATTTAGTATCGCTGGTTCACACCAAAAAAACAAAAAGTGCAAGATCGTAAGTGTAACAGAGAATTTCAACTTGATGAATCTAAAAATATGGCATGTGATTAGTAAAGGCGTCAAAGCGGTGTGCGTTTTATGTTCTGGAACAGTCGTATGTAAAACATCGCGTCTGTAAAACGGCATTCTGAAACAAATCACAAATTCTCTTGTCAAAAAAGTGAACCACAGCAAAAATAATTAATTGCTTAGAAACCATTTGGCAGATGACTCTAATTCAGCATGTATTCTACTAAAAGTAACATCTTATAATCCTTAATATAAATTATTTATCATCCACACAATTCGCAGCAATGGAAATCACACTAATGCTACTTTAATTTGATAACACGCGTAGCTAAAATATTTACAACTATACAGTACAAAAAGTATTTTTTTTTCGTAGTAAATAAAGAGTTTTGAGTTATTAGTATTTATTATTATTATTTTTCCAATAATCACATGTCAAAATTATTTGACGGCACGTTTATATCTCAATAAACACTTCTTTAGACAAAATGGCACGTTGATCTATAAAGGTTCGCCACCCCTGCTCTATACTGTAGTTGCAAATGTTTTCATTAACTTACTGTACTAATTTACAAAAGAGTGGGTGGGGGTCCATGGTGCTGTAAAGAGTAAGAAATGAACAAGAGTGGCCAAAATATACCACTATTCTTTCCCTACGACTGCCAGTCCGTAACACGGTGGGTCCATAGGTGGTGGATAATGGAAATACTATCTAAACAGCAAAAACAAAGAAAGGGAAAAAGAGTTACGGGAAATTCCCTCCCGAAACAAGACAGGAAAAGTAAGAACTGCAGGAGAAAGGGGGTGCGCTAGAATTAGGAGGGGCGTAACTATTGAAGTGCCTAGGGTACCGGGGAGGTTAAATATGGTCCTGTGTTGACCAAGACTCCAATTCAGTCTGGTTGCCAATATTCAGTTTGGCTTACGACATTCAACTTTGTAATTTGAACACATTAATATATAATGTCCACTTGTTTCTGGTACCCTATAAACTAAATAAATCGAAGAATATATTTGTTTATTTATGAAATATGCACAATTTAAGGCAGCCTTTCTGGACTTGATTTTTTTTTATTATTAAAGTTGTACTCTAGAGTGAACAACACGAGGGCTATTGGTGATGAACCTCGTAATTCTGAGTCTCAGTTTAGTGATGAGGACGCAAGCTAAGCTGGTACCCCACTTTCCGAATTTCCACACCACTTCAAAGTGAGGAATTTCAGCCATGATTGATTTTACGTGCATAAACACCTCTATATAACGGGTCTTTAGTTGCACTAAAACTTGAACTCACGACTCATCGGACATTAGTTTGTGACCATGATCACTCGGCTACTGTGGACACAGGCATTTTTTTAGAACGAATATTATTAATGAAAACTTTTTATTGCCTATTATTTGTCGTTAGATTGTTCCAATTTTAATGATGTGAAATGTATTAAAATTCTTATATCCCGTGTTCTTTATCTATTTTTATGCGTTAACTTTTTCATATTACTTTCTTAAACAAGTTTGAATATCTTTTGTCCATATCCAAGGAATTATATCCCAAGACATGGAAGAGCTTTTGTTAGTCTATTTCTTCATTAAAAAAAAAAAAAAAAAAAAAGACCGTGCAGTTATAGTTTAAAATAGTTTTAGTATATGATTTAAAAAAATTACTTAAACTTTGTTTAGGGGGATGGATAAAGAAAATATAACACTAACATATGTTTGATATGATTTACATAAGATGGGAGTAATTTTTTCCCATAAAGGATTCAAATCTTTAATAATGGCATCTTGTTAACTAATACACTTCTTACTAACTAGACACATCTTGTTAACTAAAACATATCTTATTAACTAGACACATCGTATTAACTAAACTTATTTGTCTCTCATTCTTTCGTTAACAATTTTGGAATACTCATCTTTAATTTTTCTAACGAGAGGAATTTGACCTTGTATGGATTTACTGCTGTAATTTCAATAACCAAGATTCGAACTTAATTTGGCTATCAATATTTCACTTTATTATTGAAGAAATATTTAAAACATGGAGGAATTTTGAATTTAAATTCGAAATTAAAACTTGCAGCTTTGGCAAGGAATTGATTTGTTTCTAGAATTATACTTGGTTTTTTTTTAGCTGAAATCATTAATATGCTCAAAACTATTACTTAAAATTGTTTCAAAACTTTTAACTTTTTATCGAATTTCTGATTTAAGCAGTAATAAATACAGAAGAAATAGAAAAAATTAATGTAGAGTACTGTTTTGGAGTTTGCTTTCATTTAAGAACAACGTTCTCCAATTTTCCTTCTCAGACAAGTGTTTTGTCTATTCCTAAACTTGTGTTGGGATAAAATTACACATTTTCTTCTCTATTCTTTCCGTATTCAGACCTGAAAATAATAATTTTTAAAAAAAAACAACCGAAGAAATGATTAATGATCTTAAGGTTATGTGAAGGTCACTTTCATCGATTCTGTAATCGTTATCAAGCATTCCGTCTGCTGCAAAGGTTAATGCTTATACGAGTTTCAAGTGAGAAGTGGGAAAGGAGATCCTTCGAATATGGCTAATACAGCTCTTAGAATACTTTCCAGAACTGCAAACACGGTATTAAGTCATTTTTCATATTGTAATTTACGGTTTATTGCAAATTATTTTGAAATATTTGAGGTCTTTTTCGTATATAGTATTGCTTAACCTGACTGTATGTATTGTAGTAGTACCGGAAATGAATTATTATCACCGCAATGGGCGGATTGGTTTTTTAATAATAATATGCTTGTAACAATATTATTTATGAAAAACTTATAGATTTTCTTTCGTGGGTGAGATTTTCAGTATTATATGTAGTAAAGGAGTTTACTTTTAACTTAGAAGAGATCCGTTAATTCATGAAATTGTACAGTTCTAATGTTTACGTATTAGAACTACATCGCCAAAATTGGCGATGAATCATCACAGTTACGCCAATTTATAAACAAGCGGTATATTTGATATGTCAAACACAGGAAATCTTGAAAATGCCCAATAAATACTGTTGCATTGGCATTTTACTGCATTAATTGGAATTTTATTTTAAATAATCATAGAAATGGATGTTTTAAAATGTCAATAATTTATTAAAGTTTACATTTTATATTCAGTTTTAAAAAATTTTAAGAATTTACATTCAACCTTCACCACTGAAATTTTGTTTAAAATTATCTATGCTATTAATATAACTTATTAACTATCTTAACAATTTTTAAATTACTTTTACTCTGTTTAAATATACAATATTGTTACTTATTTTATTATCCAAAAATTATATGTTCTGTGATTGTCAATTCAGCTGCTCAAAAATATTTTTCATAGTGTTAAAAATTTATCTTTTAAATAAATTGTTCTATGATATAAATTTTAATTCAATATATTTTCATGAAATTTATATCTGCATTAAAGTTTATCTTTTAACAGTATTATTCATAACTAATAGCTATAAGAATTAGCATACTTTTTTAAAAAAATGACCTTTGCATTTATATTTATATAAATTTAAGAGTGTACACTCATACTTCATTCACTTTTAACTTTTGTCAATTGATGTATTTTTAGGTAAAATGTGGAAAACATTACATCCCTCAACGAAATTTAAATCTTCATGAACATATCAGTTTAGGTTTGCTTTCTAGTGCTGGAGTCAAAGTACCTAAATTTGGTGTAGCCAAGACTCCAGATGAAGCTTTACAAGCTGCAGAAAAGCTTGGTAAAATTCTTAGTTTTTTTTAAAAAGTAAAATTTTGTGGGTCGTACATATAATTGAAATTTAAGGGGATGAATTATATTTGTATTTTAAGTAAAAATAGTTAATGAGTTTCTTAAAAGTTTAAAAAAAAAATTCTATGCAAGGTATGTGTAAGTTATATCTGCTATAAGTTGTATATGTAGCAAACTTGTCAAAAAAAAATTTAAAAATCTTTTATCTCAAACATAATTGTAGATTATTGGCATTTTGGGCAAGAAATGACAGTTCAAGTAATGGAATGCATTTTGTGATTTATTGCAGTTGGAATTTTTGACAGTCTATTTTAACTCTCTTCTTCCCTTCAAAATCTGTAATTTGTTTTTTAAAAATTTTTTCTTACAAATTAATTTTTAATATAATTGTAAAAAGGAGTTGGATATAAAATATGGAGGCAAGAGGAATAAGAACGAATCATTGGTATCTTTTTTTTTCTGTGTAGGTATGGAGTGTTTTTCCAAATTCGTCGTAATGTAATTTAATTACTAAATTATAATATAAATTATTGTAAGTTATTGTTACTATATACAGAACTAGTTTGTTATCCGGGGTAATGCCACCAAGCACTGCTTGGCACAATAAAGATCACGCCAAGCAGCGCTTCTTGTTGCTGGAATGGAATCCAATATGGTGGCCTAGTGGTAATTTAATGATACACAATAATTTTAAAGAATTCCTTTGAAATACATTGAATGTATTTCAAATGAAGGATGTAGGAAGAGATTGAGAATAACCTAGGTCAATCAATAAATAATGGATATCAATATAATATAGTATAAAAAGTAACATATACTAATAATAGTATTATAAGCAGCGTATAATAATCGTATAATATAATTTTATGGTAATTATATATAATATTCATATAGTATGATTTAATAACAATTATTAGAAATAATAATCATGTGATATAATTTAATATAGTTATTGTAAAAAAGAATAATCATCATATTGCAAAAAAAAAATGATGCATAAGAATACTCGTATAACATAATTATAAGTTACAGCATAATTATAAATAAATAACATAAGAATAGTTATAAATAAACAATAAAAATAGTTATATATAAATTACATAATAATAAATAAATAACAATAATAGTTATAAATAAATATTAATTATAAATAAATAAAACAAAATATGTAATATTTATAAATAAATATTAAAGAAACAATTATAAATAACGAATATTATATGATTATTACATATAGTAAGAATTGCATTTTTATATTACATTATTAATAAAATAATTGCATAATATATATTAAAATTAATAATGAATATCAATTTAAAAGTATTGAAAGCTTGCACTGCAAGTTCCTTCAACGAATTTCATTGAAAAAAGAACGTAAAAAAAGCAACATTTTTAAAATGTAAAATAAAACGAAAATAAACGATTTACAGCGATAATTAAAAGCACAACACTTATTATTTTAAGAAAAAAATATTCTAGAACTCACTCATATTAGAAATATTCATATTTGAAAATAGCACAAAATAGAACAGAGGACGGTAACAATTAAACAATTACACTTAAAATGATTAAATTGGTTCAAATAAAGGGTAGGTAGGGGGGGCCTTCAGATTTGGCTATTTTTCTTTGGATCCGGCGATTTTTATCTTCATGTTATGGTGAGATATCGAATTCATTCTAAAATAAATAATAAATCTGAAAAAAATACCTTGGTGACCACTTTTAGTCGCCAAAAAAAAGGACTGCGCCGAGTGGTCCCCTATACTACACTTGAACCATTAAATTTTTTTAAAGGAATCGTCTGAAATGAATAAGGTTACCGCGGGAAAAAACCAATAAAAGTTATTTCTAATATACGTTATCCCCATGGCAACCACATTGACAGATGATAAAAATATCAAGGTAACCATATTGTAATGTTATCGCCCATCTTGGCGAACATAAACAACAACTTGGCGCTATTACCCCAGATATCAAACTCGCACCCTATATACATAAAGCATATAGTTTAATTTAGTAATGCTATTACTTGCATTTTTTATTTTACCTATATGTTTCTAGAATATATAAATAATTTGCATCTGTTTGCCATGTATAAATTTGTTTTTTAGTGGTTAAGAAATGAACAAGCATTTATATTCTTTTTTGAATATTGACATATTATCTACACTTAATTGTTCATGTATATTTAATTCTTCAGATGTATAATCTAGTAACTTTGGGAAGGCTTTTTAAACCTATTATTGAATCATTTTGTCAGTTATATTAATTTTAATGTTAGCAAATATATAAAAGGGATTTTTTTTAAAGAAAATATAATCTTAGTTTTAGCATCGTGATTTAATACTTTGTAATATTAAATAATTTTACAATAGATAACTAATTTATTGGTTTGTTATACATATATTTTTTTTATGTTGTAGTCTTTGAATTATAGGAATATACAAAGTGATGTGGTTGTTGTATTTCATTATCAAATTCTTCCATGTTTAATGCTGATTTTAAAGTTTAAATTAAAATTTTTTAAGTTATTGTAAAAGAGCATACTTAAAACTACCCTGCATATGTAATACTTTAATTGTACAGTTCCTTTTAGACTTGAAATTGGAAAAAATGCAAAAGCTATTAAAAGTAGCTTGTGATCTCCTGAAAATGCTAAATATATCTGGGGGAGAGGATATTTTTTAAAGTTTTCTTTACAAAAAATGTGATACTACTCCAATTATCCTTATTAAACACTTAACTGCTTAATGTGCATGATTGAGTTAATTCAATGATGCTAGACTGTGCACAATCAAGATAATGAGTGGAGTGCTTTACGATCGAATATAAGCGATCGTCATCTCCATTCTTGAGACTGATTGCGATTTGTCATCATGATTTCATAAATTTAGATAAAGTTTGTAATAACTTCTGATAAATATTATAAAAAAGTATTCTTTCATTTGCTGGACATAATTTAGAACACATGTTTTCGTATAAAATAAAATTGAGGTGAAAAAAATTTAGATTTCAGAAGCAAATTAGTAGATAGACTTAAACAAAGTAATCATAGTAATACAAATATAAAACAATCAAGTAAACCAAAATTTTCTGGAATTCTATGATGAACAGAACATCATTTTCTCAGTATTGTTCTACCAACTTTGAAAATAGAAGCTCTCGCAAGATACTGCGCTTTTTGTGCTAAAAAAGATAGTGTTGGAAAAGAGTCGTTATGTGTGTCATAATTGCAATGTTGGGCCATGTACTGCACCTTGCTTCCAAATATATCAGAGAAAAGAAAATTAAATATTTTTAAAAAAATAAATACTATTATTTCTGCAGGAAGAAAGATAATGAAAGTTAATGTACATATAAGATTGCAATATTCATCTCTTGTCTGTGATGGGAATTAGAATCCAAAATTAAAGTAAAAAGTTTGTTTGGTTTCGTATTTTTTTTATTTTTGGTCAAAACAATGTTCTAAAAAAGAAAGGTTTTTCTTTTTTTTCAAAATAAGTGTGTGTTAAAGTGTTAATACACAAATTAAAATTCTAATCTTTTTTTTTTCTTTTTAGCTTTTTAACAATATGAAAATTTACATTGTTTTTAGGCAGCAAGGATTTTGTTGTGAAAGCTCAAGTTTTAGCTGGTGGAAGAGGCAAAGGTGTCTTTGAAGGTGGACTGAAGGGAGGAGTAAAAACAGCTTACTCGTAAATACATTTATTTCATTTCTTGAAGATATTAACAGATTTATAATATATGGTATTGCTTTATTTTATCAGTAATATTTTACTAAAAAATTTTCTTTTTCTCAAATTGCATTACTTAAGGTTCATCAGTTTCCGAGCATTAAATAATTTATATGAAAAATATCAGATTGTTTCTATGCATATTGTTCAGTAGTTGAATTTGAAAAAATTAAATATCAGAAATCTTTGATTCAATTGCTGTATGTTAACATACTTAAGCCTACTAATATATACATGTATATTTGTCAATATTTGATGCATTTTCTTCAAAATCAGGCCTTGATAATAATTATATATATGGAATATATGTAGTGTCTTATATATATTTTCGTAATGAATACTAATTATAACTTAAGGACTCGAGCTTTTTACAGGTCAAGGCTGTATTGCAAAGTCTTCTTCATCTGATGCTATAGCCCTCTCTTAGTTTACTCTAATTACCCTCAAGCCATTTTCAACGCTATCCAGCCACCCAATTCATGATCCTTTCTTTTGTTTTCTATCGATTCTTGAAAAAGTTCTTTTTAGTCGGAAATAAATCGTATCTAAATATGTGACCCAACCATCTAATGTGAGATGTTTTGGCTATATTTATAATATTGGGTTCGTCAAATATTTTATAAATTTCATAATTGTATGGTGTGTTCCATACATCATTATGTTTAACCGGCCTGAAGATTTATCATAGGATTTTCCTTTTGAAGATCAACAGCATGCTCGTTTCTGCTTTATTGAAGATCCAGCTTATCAAAGTTTTGTAAAAGCTTATTTTGGTTTTTAAACAGATTAATTTTGACTTAAGCTGATTTTTCAGGCCATAAAAACATCTATTAACTATGAACAACCTATTTATTTCAATTCTTATTTCATTGCTGCTTGAAATCATCATTCCATATTATTTAAATTTGTTCACAGTCTCAAAAGTGTATTATTTTTCTTTTGGGGGGACTTATCCACAGTTTTATTTGATAATATCACAAATTTAGTTTTATCCTCTTGGGTGGTCAGGCCCATCTTCCCTGCTGTTTTCTCAAGGGAGACAAATGCCTCGACTATTCCCTTTTTAGTGTGCCCAATGATATCTGTATCATTGACAAAAGCCTGAACTTGGATTTTTCTCTGCAGAATAGTCCCACTTGTATTCAGTCTTGTGACTTTTTCTAGTGCGAAATTAAACAGTAGGCACTTTTTAAGAGTCATTCTTGTAGAGCTTATAAGCTTTTTTGATATGTTAAATTCCTCTACAGCTGCCAGTAGTTTATCTCTCTCGATACTGTCATATGTAATTTTAACCCTTTATCGACCGACGGTACTTATAAGTACCACTCACTTTACATAAAATAACCATTTTTACGAATATTCGGATGATAGCAGGAATATTCTTTGAAATTCACTCTTCCAAGGTGTATAGCAGCACGGGTTCTATGATGAGTATTTTAATGGGGAAGGTGAATAGTTTTGTAGCAGTAATTGCATTTTCAACTGAAAGCATTTTCAGCGGATTGCGAAGATTATCATTTTTGTCCCGGAAAAATAGTTAATGTCAAAATTTAAGTGCCTTATTTTTTTTTGTATGTTAATGAAGACCTTATAAAACGATTTGACTATTTATTTTAAGTAAACAGTGTATATAATTATTTTTACAGTTGAATGTTTAATTAATTAGCTCTAATGGATTAAATTCCCCTAAGTTGAGTATTTTGCTTATGTATATCCCTTAATTTTCAATGTAGTGATCCAAAAAAAATATTGCATGGAAAAAAACTGCAGTAAATCGTAATGCGGTCGATAGAGAATTAAAATCGATGAACAAGTGATAGATATTGATGTTATGTTCTTTATTCTTTCCAAAAATGGTCAAATCGAGTGTATCTGATCAGTGGTTTTTCCCTTCTGGAAACTACACTGGTAGTTCTCAATAACTTAAGAAGTGTATGCAATAATCTTTTATACAGAATAATGGGGAAGTTTTTTGTGCTGTATTTAGCAGTTATAACATTCTAGCTTGTCTCCTTTTTTATAATTAGGACAGTCAAATCCTTCTCACTCTGTGGACATTTGTTCCTTTGTCCATATGCAGCAAATAAGATTGTGGATTACATTATTTAGTTTAGTTTCATTAATATTTATGAGTTCGGCTTTAATGTCATCGAGCCTAGCTGATTTTATTATGGTTTAGTTCTGTAATTACAAGCTCAACCTCATGGAGAGTTTGTGAATTTCTCTCAATATCTTCACCTTCATAGTCTATTGTAAGCAATATATTATGAGTGTCTACATGTTCTTTGTTATCTGTACCCTTAAGCAGATTTTTGAAATGTTCACATCATAAGGGCAGAACCTCTTTCATGTCTCTGGTAATTTACCCATTTTCTTGTACTAATTAGAACACCTACTATTTATTAGAGGATAGCACAAATATTTAATTTTGCCAAGAATTAAACTCTTGCAGAAGTTTCTTTCCTGTTAGAGATTAGGTCATGCTATAAACTTATATCGAGGGGTAGAGTCTGGTCAATGAGGTCTGAGTTTTAAATAAATAGTCTGTAGAATTTCTGTTTGTAAATAAGGGTATTAAAAAAATGTTTAAAAAAGTATTGTTCTTTGCAATAGAATTAAATTGGGGTACTTTTATTACAAAGCTCCAAGTATTGATAATTTCTTTTCAAAGTTGTCGCTTATAAAACATGGACAATATCCAGTCTGATAGACTTTTTAAGCACAATGATAAAAGTTAAGTTTTACTGAGTGTAGTCGACTGTACTTGTTCATAATATTAGCAACTGGTATAACCAGAATTTGGCATATTTTATACATGTTGCCATATCTGGCTTCATGGTCCATATAGCTTATAAGCATTTCAATTACTTTAGTATCAAATGTGTTTCATTAATTAAATAAGAAAGGAAAAAACTAGGCACCTTATACCAGCCGTTTAACTCCATCTGTGGTAAAATATGTATAAATGTATAAATATGAATTGTAATAAAGAATTATTGTTCATTTACTTTTAAATTTGTATCCATTTTTTAATAAAAGTAGTGATTATTACTTTATAATTGTTTAAATACTTTTGTTTTAGTAATATTAATTTTTTATATTTTTTTATTAGGCCTCAAGAAGCTAAAGAATTGGCATCTCAAATGTTAGGGAAACGTTTAGTTACTAAACAAACAGGAGAGAAAGGAGTTTTGTGTAAAGAAGTGATGATTGCAGAAAGATTGTATACACGTAGAGAGTATTACTTTGCCATTATGCTGGAAAGAGACTATGGGGTAAAATAATACTTTAAAATTCTTCACAAAAGAAGTTTTTTAAAATTTCATTTAAAAAAATATAAATGTGGTGATAAACATGATATACATGATATAAGTTTTTCAAAAGTTCTTTTGGAGGTATACCCACTTGAATTAATTTGTGGGTTTATAAACGTATGTGTTTTAATTCCACAAGTGCAATTTTTGCATTGTTTACAAATTGTAGCCAGTGTAAGATTTTGATTTCTTTTGTTTTAAGTTTATTACTAGCATTTTAAAATTTGTTTAGACATTTTTAACTTTTAAATATGCTAAATTCTAAAACATTAATTGTTCTTTTTTTTAAAAAAAATGTTGACAAGCATGTTATGGAAGTCCTGTCAGCTATTAATGTAGTTAAAGTTTAAATTATTATCTCATAAACAATTATGAAAACCATTTTTAATACTAAATGAAGGGTCCAGTGATTATTGCCAGTGCTCAAGGTGGTGTCAACATAGAAGAAGTTGCTCGAGATAATCCTGACGCAATTATTAAAGAACCCATTGATATCATGACTGGTCTCTCTAAAGATCAAGCTGTAAAAGTAGCTAAACATCTTGGTTTCAAACAGAATAACATTGAGCAGGTATGATTATTGTGCTTTGATTTTTAACATGTATATCTTGATCATTTTTATTTTTGTGATCTAAGGAGTTTATTGAAAATCATACCAAAATGCTAAAGCTAATACTATTAGTAATTTCTCCACATAATTTTTAAAATATTGCAAAAAAAAAATTCTGTGTAATTTATATATATAGGCTAATTCTCTACAAACAAGAGATAACATCCAAACAATAACTTTCGAAAAACACATAGACAGTAGGAAAATCACACAATGAAGGACATATGAGTAATCGAGATTAAAAATTATAAAATGGATGCTGCATTGTTATAAACGTTACTGACTTAGGACAGCTAATATATAAAATAATTTATATAAAAGTGGGGTTGAACATGTTTTTTGGCCAGCCAACCTTCCCCCTTTTATGTAAATGACACTGAGCAAAAACAAATAGAAAATAATGGATAGGAATATCTAAATCCATTATAAGATATATATATATATTATTCACTCAATAACAATGTAAATCAGTTTCCAAATTGCTCATGTGTGACTAATGGAAAGTTCACTGAGAAATTTTGCTATTAAACACTATCCAAATCATTATTCCTTGTGTAGGAACAAATAAAATGAAATAGAAATGAATAAAAAATAAAAAGCTGCAGCTGAGATTGTAGATAAAATCACAAGTTGTTTTTATTAGTATGTGTTGTACAAAGGAGTGTAAGAAAGTCATGTTGATAATTGTGAAATCTTGGAAAAAACACTAAATTATTTTCAGTTTTAGATGTTAAAGGTGAAATAAATTTATTTTATATTGCTTTTGATTCTGTAAAGGATATCTGTATAGTTTAAACTATTCCTTTAGTTCTTTGAGTTTGCATATTTTTTCTCTTCTTTTTTAAAGATTTAAGGAATTAAATTAATTAAAAATAGATGGGAAATA
Source organism: Trichonephila inaurata madagascariensis (assembly GCA_019973955.1). Taxonomy (NCBI): domain Eukaryota; kingdom Metazoa; phylum Arthropoda; class Arachnida; order Araneae; family Nephilidae; genus Trichonephila; species Trichonephila inaurata. Next base: position 478,209 of record BMAV01025547.1, read on the forward strand.
AGTTTTAAAAAAGCATTAAATATTATAAATGAAAATTCTTTTTTAATATTTGAATATTTCTATATTTTGTCATTTTGATCTGCCTTTAAGAAATAGAAATGTTCTATTATGACTCCTTTCCTATTGAAAATATTTTGATCCTCCATCCATAGACTGAAAAAATGTCTCTATTTTACTTTACTTAATTTTCATTAATAAAATCTGTATGCTTGCATTTTGTTTGATAAAATTACTTCATATATTTTGATTTAATTTTTTAAAAATTATAGTATAAATGTAATGCAAAATTCTTAATAAAATTAATTTTGTGGAAATTAAGGGTATTTTTTTATAGGCTGTTGAAATAATTACAAAATTGTATGAAGCAGTTTTACAATATGATGCTGTGATGGTTGAAATCAATCCACTTGTTGAAGATTCTGCTGGTGATGGTAAGTATTTGTTTCATTGATAATTATATATATAAATAGGAATAACCTTTGCATTGCTTTAGTCAGTGGCGTAACTTTTAAACCCCTGCAACCACCACATCCAGGGGGGCTCCTAAAGCCTGACTGACACCAAGTCCGACTTGGAGCGCAAAACGTGACTTTGCAGGAGGGCCCTAATATTCTTCGTTGTGCCTCTGTTTAGTGTCTGACACTGATAAAAATTGATTCAATCAGTCAGCCTCCCTTCACTTTCCTTTTTTTATTTGAAGAAAATGGATGCATGTAGATATCAAAATAAAAAGGACTCTTAGAATAACATTGTAAGAAAAAAAAATGTCTATTTTGATGAAAATAAGCAATATACAATATAGAAGTTATTGAAATCTTTGGAAAAAGTGGAATTTCTTTTTAAAAAAATTATTAACTGTTAAACTAAGAAATGTACAAAAAAATTTGGAGGTTGGGATATCTATTTAACTGCATGTATTTTTTTTCTATACAAAAGCAGTTAGTTACATTCAATTAATATCTACCTTTGAATTAATAATGATTCTGTGAGAAAACAATTGTTTAAATAAATTTTCTTTTTTTTTGTATTATTTGTATTGATCACAAATAAGATATCATTTCACCTATAATTAGTATTTTTCAGGCACAATTTATTACATTCAGTTTATTTAAATAGTTATGAAACAGTTTAGAAGACTTTTATTCCAAACAAAACTTAAATCAGGATGTATATGCTATTATTTCATTTTAGACACAGTTTACTGTAATGTGTATTTATGCATTGTATTTAATGCAATTATAGTGTATATCCTTTTGAACAGAGTATAAAGTTTTTCCCACTAAATTTACTCTGATGTTATCATGTCAAATTTTATCAGTACAGTAATGATTTAATAAAGGAAACTGGCTGGTTTTTGTTAGAATCATGCAACATTTACCTCCTTTTTACAAAATTCATCCTTTTGCCCTTGGTTTTACAGTACATTTTTCTAAATATTCATAATTCATTCTAAGTAAAAACAGTGCAGGACAATATTAAAAAAGAATCCTTAAGTGCATATCAAGAAACTTATTTGATCTTGAAATTTTAATTAGATTAGTGTTTATTTAATATTTTTTTATTAATATACTTAAAACTGAATTTTTTTTCCCTCAAAAAATTATTTTACATAATGTTTTCTCGCAGTAGGTGATTTTGAGAAATCCATTGTGCTGTTGTCACAATATATATGTAACTATGCACATTGATGTTCAATAATTTTAATTTATCACATTTACATTCAGATGATCCAAATGAATTCTTTTGCATCTTTTGAGGTTGCTACATATTCAAATTATAAAGTGAATAAACTTGTTCACTTCTGTTTATTAACCTTCTATGAATATAGGTTTCATTTTCTATAAGTAATCATTCCCCTTCCTCCATAAGTTTTCTATCATCATGGTTTGATGCAAAATTTGCATTACTATAAAATTTTACTTCAATTTCATTGACACATGATGAATCAAATTTTCATCATAGTATTATGTATCCTAATAATCTTGAAGTATTTTCCAGTGCAATGTATCCGAGTAAGCTTTAAATTCCTCTGTGTGTTAACAGCTTATATCTAGTTTAGTTCAAGGGAAAATATACAAGCTTAACATCTCCAATTAAATTTTTATATAGTAATTTAATTAAATGTTATTGCTTCACTATTGCTTAAACACTGCAGTTCTGAAAGAATGTTATCCTGGGCAGTGGAAAGGAAATGCTATAGGAATTATGTATTTTTCATAGGCTTTATAAATTTTCAAAACATAATGATTACTTTATCAATTATATAATGTATAATTAAATTCATCAAATGCAACAGAAAAATCTATTGTTTTGTACCTTTAAATCAAGATTTTCCCTGAAGCATTTTTATTTCATTAGTAATTGTTGTTGCAAAAAGTGATATCATCCACCTCCAAAAGTATTGCAGTATTATTTTAAAGCACATAAACATAAATCCAGTGTGTGGAAGTTTAGATCTTCTAAAATGGAATTTCATAAAACCACAATTGGCGAAGATCACATAATGCATGTTTAAATAAGCATGATTTTGCCAGCCTTTCTCAATGAAGTGATGCACACATATATATATACACACTTGATATTGACTGATCAATCTTCATTACTGGCCAATGAATTTATATTATATACATTAAAACTTATTATTAACACATTTAAAAAAATATTTAATGCTTTATTTACTTTGGTATAAAAATTAGACTTAATAAGAGTTGTCTTTTTCTCCTTAATTCTAAAACTTTATCCAATGATTTTATTTAAGAATGAATTTTGAGTATATGTAGTGCATACACAATCAATATTCAAATGTTTATTTTGTACTTAAGCAGTGTAATGCACCAATAAAAATAAAACTTACATAAAAATAAAACTTACTTTTGTGCTATGGTATTTTAGTGTTCTGTTTGGATGCCAAATGCCGATTTGATGACAATGCTGAATTCCGACAGAAAAATTTGTTTGAACTCAGAGATTGGTCTCAAGAAGATGCCAGGGAACGAGATGCACATAAGCAGAGTTTAAATTACATTGCTTTGGATGGTGATATTGGTTGCTTAGGTATGACAAAATGATTTACTTTTATATTTTTGAAAACATTATCAAATTGGTTATAATAAATCGGATATTTTAAAAATTCTTCAAAAATCTATATTTGAGGATTTTTTTTTTTGCAATGTTTTTTTAATTTAGTTAATGGAGCTGGTCTTGCAATGGCTACTATGGATATTATCAAGCTTCATGGTGGGAATCCTGCAAATTTCCTTGATGTTGGTGGTGGTGCTACTGTTACGCAAGTTACTGAAGCTTTTAAACTTATTACTTCTGATCCTAAAGTAAGAAAATTGTTTTATTTCTCTGTGAATTCAGTTATTTGCTTGTTGAATTGATTCCTACATTAAATTTAGAGCTTAAGATTATTTCAAAAAATATTTTAGACCAATCACATTAAATTGTGGCTTATCAACCTGTAGAATTTTTAGTACCATAAAATCCAACGTATAACATGCACTTTTAACACAAAAAATAAGATCCAAATTTATGGATGTGCATTATACGCAGGGTACAAAAATGAGAGCTTTAAAATTAAAGAAAAGATGAGCATAAAAAAAAAATTAGGCTTCTATATAGATTAAAGTACTGTTTATTTAAAAGAAATGAGAGAGAGAGAGACAATCCTTATGAACTTAAAGGGTTGTAGTTCTAGAAATATACTATTATTTTCCAATTCTTGAAATAATACCTCGAATGGATGATTTGAACATAAGAATATTGTGTACATACATTTCAAGTTCCTTCGTAAAAAGGGGGTGCGCGTTATATGACGGTGCACTAGGGTCTGAGAAATCGAAAAATCGATTTCTCGGACAAAAAAAATCGATTTTTTTTTTTAAATCGACATTCAATTTTTTTTTCTGTTTTGGTAAAAACCATAAAAAACAAAGAATTTAAGCACTATTTATCGCAGGCAGTTGTGCACCTGAAGTATGATTCTATACTTCCTGGCAAGAACAAAAATTTCTATTTTTCATCACGTTCACTCAATAGCCATGATCTATATGAGTATCCTGAGATCATCTGTTCCTTGTGAGCGCCCTTTTTTCGATTGCCGGCAACATCGCAAGTGATGAGCAGAACCACTTGGATCGCAATAGACTTGTTGTTTTTAAAAAGTTTAGATATTAAGCATTGGGAACTATATAAGCTATATAATCTATTTTCTAAACTTTCTAATATAACAAATACATTTAGAAAATAAATGTCTTTTATACCTGATACTTTGATATGGTAATAAAAATAATTGTAATTATCGAATTCCCTGAACTAAAAAATCCCTCGATTTTACTGATAAGAGATTGTTTATTATGGTGTTTTTCTCGTTTTTCATAAAATGGATTTATATTTACATTGTAAATGCAGACTTGAAAAAAAAATTGATCTTTTAGACCTCAATTTATTTGTGAATCGATTCATCAGGTTATGATTCGAATCGATTTAAAAATCTATCTTTTTCGAAAAGAATTGCCATCCCTATGGTGTGCATTATACACCAGATTTTATGGTAATTTGTTTTAATAAGTAAATTGCTATAAAAAGAAGTGGTCAAAATATATCTCTTGAACAAATTGAAGCTACTTTATTACATTGAAAAGAAAAACTTTCTGAATGCTGTTTCTTGTTGAGATTATAGGGTTATATTTTTATATGGGTATACTCAGGAGCATTAAAAATAGTGCATCAAGGAGGGAGCTTAGAATAGAAATAAAATTTATACATAATGATACTGATGAAAAATTTACTTGATCCTAAAATAAAGACAAAAAAAAATATATATATTGTGTACAATTATACAAATATAGTGCAACATGAATAAGATGTTAGACCACCTACTGCAGTACATGTTACAATATCATCCAGTATTGAGTTCGTTAGCTCTCGGATGTTGTCCTGAGACAGATGGAACTACAAATCTTGAAAAACCTTTTTCAAATCATGTACAAAGTGACACAGTATTATCTGGTGTTTCAGCTGGTCACACAAGTACTCTTTAGGGTACAAGTGTGGATAGCAGACGAGGTCATGGAAGAGTCTGAACTTGATGTAGAAAGCCTTAAGCTACTTGAGTCGCATTATCTCGCTGAAAAATCTCCACTGGAACATCATCTAAAAAGGTATCTCATGGGGTCGAAAAATATCAACATAACACTGGTTTAAGGTACCATGTACCACAATCAGAGTGGACTCGCTATCATAGACTATAGTCTTGGAGATCCATTACATTTGTTGTGCAGGCAAGTGTTCCTTGTAACAGCATGTGAATAAGGTACCTGGTGTATGGTTCACTAGGGCACCTCTGTACTTCTATGTGGTCATCATCTGCCTCCCAAATGAACCAGAATTCACTCTAAATGCCACATTTTGCCAATTTATGGCATTCTACATTGTTCTGACTTAGCACTGCTGTAGACTGAATTGGCAATGTTTTGGTGTTTAAGGTGCACACAAAAAGGATGCTTGGATTGAGGATTCGTGTGTGATTTATTTGTAGAGAACTGGTAACCTTGCATCTAATAGTATTGTGGAAAGAATCACAGTAGGATTTACCAGCTCTTGCTGCATGATCTCGCCTTGTCTTCCTGGTTACCCTAGACTCGGTTTTCTGCACATGGATACCACCTTGTTTTCACTATTTCCAATGTGTTTTGACAACAAATAACTGACCTGGCAAACAATATGGTGTATCAACCATTTTGCGATTTCCATGCCGATAATCAAGCCTCTTTTAAACTTACTAAACTGTGCGAAGTGTCTTCTTACACCTCTACCTGGCATTCTTTGCTTACTTTAGTCCTCCTAGAGTTGGAATGTGATCGTTATGTTTTTGAACCTTTTCTACTATGCACTGGCTTGGATAGGAGATGCTTCTTTTTTTCAGCTACACTGTAATGTGTGTGGTCATGTGCAATGGTTCCAAACTTGGATCGTTTTGGTATTGAACTTTATTCAAATGCTTTGCAAAGTTACACAATTGTAGCTCACTTCCTTCTTGGTGCTCTATTTTAAATGTCCCTGAGTGTATATATCCCAAATGTGTTATAATGAAAAGGTCTAGACCTTTGACTTACCATTGTAAAAAAAAAAAAATTTTCTCTGGAATAAAAAAAGTTATAATCTCTCTCTATATTATTATAAAATTAATTATAATTGTTTTAAAATTCTATTGAATTATTAATTATAAGGAAGACTTAGAATATTATACTGAAGAATTGATTATTTCATTTTCTTTTTAATGGAAAAAATGTTGATCTGAAATAATTCTTTTAAAATAATTCATTGAAATAAGTTCATTATTGGGGGTTACCAATTAAAATAAAGCATAGTAATATATGTAATGGAATTTATTAAATAAAAATGGAGAACAGAAAGTCCATTATACTTTAATTATTTAAATTGTATTGAATTAAGTGCACTGTGAAAAATTTTAATTTTATAAGTAACTATTGTTTCAAACGGTTAAATTACTGCTGTGTATTTCATTGAGTTAGTCTTCAAATTCCTTACATGGTATAAAAGTTTGGCTAGTGAAGTATTATAGTTCAGATACTGGCAAGATCCACATCATTCCATGTAATTCTTATTGTTATAATGTTGGTATAAGAAAGCATTTTGATTTTGTAAATAAAAAGTCAAAATTTGCTTTTACTTAAAAAGGGAATTCATTATACTTTTACAAAATGTACAAGTCATTAAGTTATCAGATAATAAAATGTTAGTTCCTTTCTATTAATTTAGTTTTTAAAATTTATTATGCATGTATCAACTGGGCTTGGAGATCTAGTAAAAGTATTTTTTAGTATTCAGCATTAGGAATTTTTTCATTTAAGTTTAATAGATTTCATATACAAAAGTTTTCATAGAATTTATTGGTGGATCATAAAAAGTTTTCTTGGAAGATATTTTATGCATTGATTTAACATAGGGGCATAGCTACTGCCATATCAATGATACAGGACCCCCAAGATACAAGGGCCTCTACATTTGTAATATTTTGACATTTTGAAATGAATTTCTTTAATGTGATCATATCTTTATTTTCCAAAAATGGCCCTCAAGGAATTTTGATACAGTACCTACTCAGGACTAGCTATGCCAGTAATTTAATACTAGTTTAAGTATGAAAATGAATAGATTAAAAGTTATCGCAATTACTAGATATTTTAAAATATATTTTATCTATAAAATTGTTATTTTGATTATTAATATCTTTGTTATAAACAAGTACTATTAATGTACATTATAATCAAGTGATAGTTTGTTACATAAATGAATAAAATAAAATTATGTTCATATATCAGTGTAGCTTTTTTAAAGTGTTTTTAAATTTCTTAGGTTCAAGCTATATTAGTTAATATATTTGGTGGAATAATGAGATGTGATGTTATTGCTGAAGGTATTATTCGTGCAGCTGAAATGCTTAATTTGAAAATTCCTATTGTATGCAGATTACAAGGTTTGTATGAATATGTTTAATCTCGATTATTGTGTAGAATGTAATCCTATTAAATTTTTATGTAATTTTCAATATTTAAAAAAGATTATGTATGTATAATCTAAAATGTCAATTATGTAAAAGATTAAGAATAAAATTTTCAGTTTCAAATTAAATTATTCAAAAAAATTCTTTTTAATTTTTTAAAATAGTATGATAAAGTGATGGTCAGTTATTACATTTAGATTCTGTTATGGATCATCACTTATCCTTCCTCCGTTATTTAATAATTCATATTTCTCATTTTTTTATAAGAAGGGGGGAAATAAGAGTTTAGTGTAAAAAGCTTTGAAATGTGACAAGCAGAAAATTTCATATTGTGTGTGTCTTGTGTTTGTGACATTCATTGAACATTGGAGAGGGGGACCAAGTTTTTAGACCTTGTAATTCAGAAAATTACGTGTAGAATTGTATGAAGTTTAGGCTGATATTTTTATGATGAAAAATCAGATGCACACCAGCCCAAAATTCTAATTACAATAATAGAAAAAATTCTGTTTTGGAAATTCATTGATTAACTCTTAATATCATAATTTTTAATTCCCTTTTAATCATTTACACCAAGACTAATTTTCTTCAGCTGGGGAACTATCTTGAGCGACTTATTTTTTAATTTTTTCGCAACTGTAAGACAGTAGAAAAATATTAGTGTATATCTGCTAGTGTAAGGTGTACAATTTTACTTTATTAAATTGAAATTTCTTGGGGAATAATTTGAAATAGAATGTATTGAAGTAACTGTTCTCTATATGCAAGTATATATATAGACAAATCTGTATCCATTTTAGAGTTGATAAATTATTTTTTGGTCAGTCTAGTTTGAGAAAGTAATTTATCACAGATTGAGTAAATTAACTCTGGGAATTTTTAACCTATAATATAGATTTGATCCTGATAATTTTCATGTTTTTACAATTTTGTTGTGACATATTGATAACATTTCACAGAATGCTAACCAAGTTTCTTGCAACCTAATGAAGCATTTACTGATTAATTTTCTGCTTTCTTTTAAATTTTAATAAATACAGATAATGTATTTTTTTGGAATCGATGCTTTCCATTAAAGATATGCTGTGGTTTTTTTCTGCATTATGTTTGAGTGTCTTTAAATCAAAAACCATAAACTTCACAATAAAGTTATCAAGCTTAGCAAATTTATTTTTTATTAAAAAAAAAGTTTTATTTTGATATCTAAAAACAAAAAATATTCCCTCTTAATCCTTCTCGTTTCAACTTTAGAAATTTTCATATGTAATCTGTTTTAATATATATATATATATATTTAATAAACAAACCTTTTTGCAAAATAATTAATTTATCAATGGATCAAAAATTGCTTACCTATTGCATAAATGTTGCTGCTCTGATGTATGTCAATAGTTATTATAGTTATATATTAATAAGTTAGAATTATAAAATGTATTGAAAACTTTTTGTTGCTTTATTAAACATAAATCATTTGTAAATTTTCAGACTAATTTTTCGTGGCCCTTTTTTTTGGTATATTTATTTTATCACAAATTTGTATTAAATTTCTGTGTTTATCTATTTAGTTTAAAAAAATATGGTAACATTTAAAATTCAAAAATCTAATCAATAAATTTCTTATCTTCAATTATCTTATATTTTTCAAATACTCTCTAATCACTATTCCTTAAATACATTTTTATTAAATAATTATTCTTGCTTTGTTTCAGGAACTCAAGTTGATGATGCTAAAGCACTAATCGCTCATAGTAAACTACGTATTTTAGCTTGTGAAAATCTTGATGAAGCAGCAAAAATGGTAAAATTTTCTCTATTCATTGAATTTTATTGAATTTTTATTTGTTTGATTGCTTGAAATTTTTTCTCATGTATGGTTTTTAATGTGTAACATTTTTTTTATTTCTTTATTTTAGTATTATCTATGCATAAGCACAAAAATGCAGAAAAAAAGCAATAGCCATAATGCCTAGATAATCCACAGAATAATTAGGCTAATTTATAATAGGAATGTACATAATTGTTTCACAGTACCTAAATAATATATCTAAAGTTACTATGCATTTGTACAAATGAAAATAAGATCTTTGCTCTAACATAAGGGTATTCAGCCTTTTGTTCTGCCGGTCACATTCTTATGACAGGCATTTCATGCATGATGATAATGGGGGGGGGGAGGAAGTAACATTGGACAAAGCAAAATTGATCAAAATATTAAAACTCATTTTTGGCTTTTATTTTAATACTATATTAATCTTTCTATACAAAATACACACACACACACACAAAATAAATATTGTTATGTATTTTTTTACTGACTTGTGGGGTAGTTTTGATATCCTTTCAAGACTCTTGTTTCCATTTTACTAAAAAAAAACAGCAAATGGATAGATTTGACTGCTCAATTGATAGAATTTCCCACTAAATTTTTAGTGCATTGTTTTTAAATAATTGAATTAGTGCAATGGGCCGTGAACGGGCCACACTTTAGAAAAGGCCAGCAGGCCACATGTGGCCCATGAGCAACATGTTGAGTATCATTGCTCTAAGAGCAGCAACATTTTCGTATAGCTTAATAATGCTAGATGCTATTAATTAAACAGGCTATGCATCTCCTACAAACTAAGTAATTTCACTGAATAATCTGGAGATTATTCAGTGAAATGAATATTATTGGAACTATATTGACATAATTCTCCCACTTTTAGCAATTAATTGTCTGTGGTCGTTTGAAAATATGTTTTCCTTAATTCTTGTTAGGCTAAGGCCTGTTAAATGAAATATTGCACCATTGTTGCGGTTAACATTGAGCAAAATACTGTTATTTTAGAAATCCTTTAATTTTGCTGTGTATCAGACGAAAGAACCAAATTGTCATAGAAACAAAAAATATATCCTTGCTTCATTCAATCTGCCGAATTTAATCTTTGTAAACATCTCAGTAAATGAGAAAGGAAAGGATGTTAGACAAATACAAACAGTACATTAATATACAATAGTATATTAGAGAATTTGTATATATTTGTATATGTGTAATATTTGAATTTTGGGAAAAATTTTGCACTCTTAACTGTTCAGATCAGGTAATCTGCAGATTAACTAGGTAATGCACACATTAACAACTTTCAAACTTCTTTGGTAGCATATGTATATAATTTATCACATAGAAATAATTTTTTTAATATATGCTCTTTAGTTGTTACATATTTAATTTTTTTTTCTTATTCATTACAGGTTGTTAAGTTATCAACTATTGTAGGATTAGCTCGTTCTGCAGAAGTTGATGTCAAATTTGAACTTCCTTTGTAACTATTCATATGTTTATGTAAATACCAAAAAAATCAAAAGAGCTGGATGATATTAGGAATGAACTATTTATTGTTGACTATGTTACTGTAGGTAAAAAAAACAAACCAAAAATTATTGCTAGATATAAATTATATCATGTAGTACATTGTTGCATAGAGCTTTCCATTATATACTAATTTATTTGTCATTGACCTCTCGTAATACGCTTTTATATTTTTAGACTGTTAGAGTAGCATTCCTTCCTTTATATTTTTCTACCCAAATGCCATTGCATATGTGGAATATGAGAGATCTTGTACATTACAACAATTTTATATTGTATAAATTGCTTCATCTAAATTGCTTAATAACTGCCTTTTTTTTTAATTGCTTGGTTATAATTTTGATGCCATTATGGATATTTCTTAATTTCCAAATAAATTTCTTCATAATTTGTCTAAAAGACCTATTTTGAACAAAAACAAGATGTAACAAACATCTTTATAGGAGGTGGGGGTGAAATATATATATTTTTTTCTTTTTGGAAAGTAAATGTTACATTTATTCAGTTTTATAATTTTAAAACCTTTGCTTAAGTTCCTGTGTAAGTAAGAAGAATGGATGGATATATAAGACCCTATAGTTTTTTATGAAAATATTTTTGTAATTTAAACTTATAGCGCAATTTTATATTTTACATTCTTTTTTACATTGCGAATTTTTAACTGAACCATGACCAATGTTTGGATAAAATGGCAATATTTCCAAGTATGAGTGTAATATGCCATATATTGCTTCCTTCTGTATTACTAAATAATTTAAGAATCTTTTTCAGTATTTTTCCCTCCTAAGTATAAAGTGTCTCTGTAAGAAGTAATACAAATGACAGAACTCAAAATCCATGGAATCATAATTCTACTGTTTCATTTATTACAAATCTTGCCAATGGTACAAAAAAAAAATTCCTCCAAATATTTAAGAAAGAATTAAAATTTAAGTGCAAGGAATCCATTTTTAAATATATTTTAATTTTTATACCGTCCTTTAGCTTGTATAAACTGAAGAATGTAGTTGATTTCCAGAAGAGTATTTTTACCTCATTTTTTCTAATTAGCAAAAAGTGATGAACTATTTGATAAAGATAGATGTTTGTTTTTCATGTATAAAATGTATGAAATAAAGAATTATTCCCAAATAAAAAAACACATTGTTCATATTTCATATAATTTGTTTTAAAAATATTATTCTTTGTATTTTCTATTCAAGTTTCAAAGAACCCAACATGGGGTATGTTGTAAATGTTCTGTGTATTTAAAGTCATGTAAAAATGTTTGTAAATGAATTCACATTGACAACTAAATTTCTTAGTTATTTTTTAATTAGTATTCTCGAGAGGAAACTACATTTATGAAAATGTTATACATCTAAGAATTTTATTGCAATGAAAGTAGTCTCATAATCAACAAATCTAAATTTGTGATAAATTTCTTTAGATTCTCATTTATGTTATAAAATACACTTATCAACTGGCTTAATAAAAATGCTGTTTTTTTCCCTCTTGGACTCATTTGAGTTCATTAAAAAAAAATTTGAAAAGCAATTTTTTTTTTTTTTGCATCAGTACACTCTTAACTTAGTTCATATCCTTCAGAACATATTCCTTAATAAAAATCCTGCTTTATGATTTAGATCAGTGGTTCTTAAACTTTTGATCACTGCAGCCCTCCTTTACGTATCAGCGTGACATCATGAACCCCCAAGGTTTTGAACATTCCTCTCCAACTTAATATTCTTGATCAAAATATAAGTTCTAATAGTTTTTCCATTGGGGACAATTTAGTGATCTAGTTTAGTATAGCACAACTTTAAATTTTTCTACGAGGCTGCAAAAGAGGGAAAATTTAACATTAAATGCGACTCTGTGGCCCCACAGTTTACACACAGACCTGGATTTAGATCAATGATTCTTAAATTGTAGTATGCATACTCCTAGAATGGGGATGGGCAATTGTTTTGGCTCAAGGGCAACATTGCAGAAGTGGGGATACCACAGAACACTGTTCCCATAATCTTGCGCTTTGACCTTGACGAG
>BMAV01025547.1:496116-512770 GCA_019973955.1 Trichonephila inaurata madagascariensis
TTTTTTTACTAACGTGATCTTACATAGCGGTGCTATAAATTACAATCGCAAATCGCCAAGTGGTGGTTTAAGTTGAAATTAACGTAGTATGAGTCGGTTTGAGAATGCCACTTAACTTTGGCTTTATATAAAAACATTATATACAACCCTAAGCAAGTTTTTTTTGAAGGGGGGAAAAAATACCTATTTAGTGAAGAATCCAAAATGGTACAACACTTGCTGCTTTTCTATCTAGACAATTACTAACAATTTTTTTTTACAAAATGACTTCCTTTCAAGAAACTCAATCTTCAAACTACGCAATAGACTTAAAAAACGTCTTCCGTTTTATTTTTAAAAAACTTTACTGTTAAGTATTCAAAATGTTTAATTTCAACAGGAATGTGTGTGTATCTTTTTAAAATTACATTGACTTGCTAAGTTTATTTCTACGACTGCTTCAGCATTCCTTTGGTACAGTTCGGTTACATTTTCAATTGGTTTAAAAGTTAGAAGGCAAACAGTTTGAACATTTAATTCATTCACGTATTTTCCGTTTTATTTTTAAGTTTATTTCTTAGTTTGAGTAACACTCTCTTAAGGTTGACTTCTTTGAAATGAAGTATTTTTGAATTCATTTGAAGTCAATGCTTGTGCACACTGATTCTTAAGGACTACAAAATATGAAAATGGAGGTATAGTTACCTTTTGCCATTTAAACACGGAATATTCTCCAATTTCGGAAATATGAACTAAATAAATAGTCCTGAATTCAAATTGCCCTAAGTTTCCCACTTTTTTTTTCGGCAAAGCATCATTATCGGAAGGAAATTTTACCGTATTCCCCCTAAAACATGTCATTAAACACGAATGTTCTAGTTATCAATTTTGTCGAGGCTGATTTCTAAATTTATCTTTTGTAATAGCTCTGAGATTCCTGAGTGCAAAGAAGTAAAAGGTGCACCAAATTACTTAAAAAAAAAAGAGGCTGTCCAGAACGGCATATTTTTTAAGATTCTTCCAGTATGACGTCCCACATGCGTTGGGAAACGAATATTTAGTAACTCATGTTCGTGCAAATTCCATAGAAAAAGTTTCTTTTTTGCATACACATTTATAATTTTCAGTTTCATCTTTTTTTACTTCATTTTAATATATTTAATTTCCTTTAAATTTCATTTGTAGAGCCACAGGGTTCTACGGAACACAGTTTGAAGACCATTTATTTACTAATACATTTCGTATTCTTTTCAGGATGTTTATACTTTTTCACTACATGATTATGCGAGAGACTAACATAAATTTCTGTTGCGTTTATGAAGCTGAATGTGGAGGTCGTTAGATACACGCTGATGTGATTTGAGTGTTCCCTAAATTAATTTTTAACGGTTCCCTTAAAGTCTGACATGCCAACTCCTAGAATTCAGCTCTTGTAAGGTCATGACCCAAACCCAACATGATATAATAAACTTAACTCAGTGGCGCTCCCATGAGAGACAAGACCTACTGTGCCCAACTCAGTATACGTGACCTTGGGGCTTGAGCAAATGTTCCGGTCAGTCTGACGCGAAAAACCCCAGTGTTAAGTTCCCAAGCAAGCTTGGTACTCATTTTATCGACCCATTCAAGGGATGAAAAGCTGAATCATCTTAGCCAGCCCGGGGTTTGAACCTCGGACCTGTGGTGTGGAAGCGCGATGCACTAACCACTGGGCTTCAGAAATGATATAATACAACCAAAAATAATCACTAACACCTACAAGCTACTAAATATTAATCAAATGATTAGCTCAAAAGTATTAGGGGAATGTAAGCTGCAGCGTCTAATTATAAATAATCAAAATATACTTCTCCATAAATCACCGGTTCTCTCTCCGATACTGTTTCTCTACTTAAGATATCCAACTACGTTCGGAACCGTGATTTTAAAAAGGCGCATAAATGGATAATTTTCATGATATTTAGTATCACTTAGATTAGAATACATGTATAAAATTGTTTTAAGGACATTTTGACAAAAAAATTATTTCAATACAATATTTCGGCAAAAAATTAACTTAGAATAACCTTTTTTCAAAATGTTCTCCTTTAGTGAAAAATGCTTCTATTACAATAATATTTTGCCTGTATATAGCTCAGACCTCTGTACAGTCTCAACTATGATTTTTGAAAAATTCACATTTTCAAAGTTACAACCATTTGAAATATAATTATCGGGGCTTTTTTCTTAAAATTTCTCCCCTCTGTTGTCGTAAAACATGGATAAACCCACTTCTAAGTTATATATTTCAAAAATTCTAGTTGAGCCTCTGTACAGAGAGAGGTCAGAGCTATATACAGGCAAAATATTATAATGGAAGCATTTTTTCACAAAAGGAGAATATTTTGAAAATAGGCCATTCTATGTTTATTTTTTGTCAAAATATTGTACTTAAATAATTTTTTGTTGTAATACTATTCTTAAAACAATTTTATATACATTTTCTAATCTAAGTGACACTAAATATCATAAATATTATCCAAGTATACGCTTTTGCAAAATCACGGTTCCGAACGTAGTAGGATACCTTAAGTTGACAATACTTCTCGATACACACACACTACTCAAACCTACTACTCTATCCTACTCAAACTGAATTTTTTCTGATAGCCTCACTATATGGTGTACCCTAATAATAAGTAAATGCCTAGCAATATTGTCTAGCCAAAGAACTGATCTGAATTGCGACGTGATGGGTTTTTAAAAAATTGGCTAGAAGTTCCTTCGATGTGTCATTTGGTCCTTTCTGTGATACTTAAATTTTGAATCCTAATGGTGTGTGCAGTGAAGTGAGTTTGGTGTTTTATGGCGCAAGAGCCAGTTTTGGCTATACTGCGCCAAACATTCGTAGATCTGGATGGGAAAAGAAGAAATTGGATGACAAGATGGAGGGTCGAAAATAGAGAAGGGTGTCACGCCTCCGGGGTACCCCAGTGATCCGTGTTTACCAAAGATAGTAAACCCCTTGGGAAAAGGAAAAGATCACTAGGGTACCTCGAGATTGTGACACCCGTACCCACCTAAAGAAGGTATGGTTTGTGCAGAGGTTGATTAGTGTGTGTATGTGCACAGAAAGTTATGCATTCTATAAGGTTTTCTTAAATGATTCGAAATGTTCGTAACTGTAAAAGAACAGCGAAGAGGAATTTTAATTTAAAACTGAAATAAAGCGATCATTAATCAATACTGAGTCCTTATTTGCATCATTTGTTCCATTATCATTCATGCTTTAGATGTGTCAAATGCTGGTTTGCTTACTGCTATGGAATGTTATGGCATAGTGTGAAGTTTTGTACAGCACATACTTTCAATTTCTTTTCCTATACATGTTAGGTGGGTTTGTTTTTATTTTATATTAATGGCTGGATGTAGACCACTGTAAAGTGCTCGTTCCCCCGGGTTTCTGTTTATTTTATGCAGTCTATGTTGGTAAAGTTTAGAGTGGGGATAGGATTCTTGGCACCAATAGCACTGGAGACATGAATGTTGAATAACTAACATTGGTTACTGAAGCATGGCAAGCTTTTAGGGGCTGAGATTTACCTAGATTATTAGCTAATCAGGGAATAGCTATTCATGTCGGGAGGAGAAATGTACAGAAAGATTTTGGGCCGTCTGAATAGAGCAGTTTGTTTTCTTGGGAATTTTTTTATATTAAGGATTCAGAAGGGATATGCTGAAGTTTTAACAAAAGGATAAAATAAAGATTATAAATAAATATTTCTTGGTCTATTGAAGGAGGGATCTGGCATGTAATTTCCTACTTTTCTTAGTTTTTTCGCAAAAACATTTTGCTGAAAGCTCTTGTCAGAAGGAATCTCTTGTTTCTTTGACATTAAAAAAGCATACGGAAAACTTTGCATTGTATTCCACTATCATTTTAGAGGTATATATCAATTTATGCAAAACTTCGTAGCGGTTTGCTCTTTTAAAGTTCTATTAGGGAGCACTCTTTCTACTCTATTCAATCACAGTCTCAAGGAAGTATTTTTAATGTTTATTTTTTCAAATGTTTGTCTTCTACACGAATGCAAGCACTAAATTTCTTAAAAGTAATTGTTTCATGAATCTACACTATTAAAATTCGTAGGTAAACAAACATATCTATGCGTGTATGGGACCCTATCTTCTCGCGAAACGCACGACGCAGAAACTCGCCGATGGTACCAAAAGTTCGGGAATGATCCGAGGAATTCATTTATATTCCAATTAGTTAAAAAGATATTAATTGAAAACCTTAAAACCCATAATTAGTGCCATTTTTCACCACCAGGGGCCAAGTTCAAAAGTTTGGAACTTATTTTTTTTCCAGACGTTTTTAAAATGCGATCTAATTTTTTTCATGACTCGGACAAAAAATAAATACAGAATCGGAAAAATCATTTTCTTCGCCATGATACGGTATAATTTATTTTACAAAAAAAATTATATTTCCTATTTTTTACGATTTTTTTAAAATGAGTCAAAATCGATGTTTTTATGAGTATGATTTCTAAATTGTTCCGCTTGCATTTTCTTTCGCGTTAATGAAAAAAATATTTTACACTAAAAAAGTTCATGCTTTTCTCTTTTAGAATCAGTCATTTGAAAAATTAAATGTCAAAAACTGTTTTTTTTCACAATACTCAAAATTTTTTTCGTGTGTAGAACGATATTATACGTAATCTGTACAAAGATTGATAAAATATCTTAAAAATTAAGGTTAAAAAAAAAAATTGTGTTTTTCGTTTTTTTCTCTTTTTGCGAGAAGCATTATTTTTGTTACATTTTCTGTTTAAAAATTACCATTGTTTGCAATCGATATATGAAGTTTGAAGACATTTAATTAAAAATGAAGCCCCCCCCAAAAAAATTTAAACTTTAACAAATAACGCAATGTGAAATTGAACATCTCTTCCTTTTATTTTAAAGGTCTTTTCACTGCTTTTCCCCCAAGGAATCGCGGCGTGAATGCTAAAGGCACTTCTTCATAAACAGTAGTACCCGGGTTCGAAACTAACACTTAAATTTTATGATTTTTTAAAAAATACTCCAAATTTTATTCGCACATTTAAAAACTTCGCCAGCAAGTTTGTAATTGGAAAGATAATTTATTTCGTCACGATACAGTTTTTTTTCTCTGCAAAACGATACTTTACATAATTTAAGATTTTTTCTAAAACGAATCAATATCAATGCGTTTATATGAAAATGATTTTTGAAAAACTCATACTTTGATCTTTTAGAGTTACTGATTTAAAAAATAAAATTGCTGAAAGCTTTTTTTTACGATTTTTCAAAAAATACTCAAAATTTTATTTAAATATTTAATAACTTCTTTATTTATAAAAATAATCTCACGAAACTTTTGTTCCGTGTGTAGAACGATATTATCCGTAATCTGTACAAAAATTGAAAAAATTAGGGGTTTTTTAATAAAATAAATTGTGTTTTTTGTTTTTTTCCCTTTTTGTGAGAAATATTTTAGCATTATTTTTGTTTATAAAAATAAGTGTATGAAACTTTTTTCTCGCGTATCGAACATTTCAAAAAATGCTCACAATTTTAATTCGACATTTAATACAGTTGCAAAATTTTGTAATTATAAAAATTTCTACTTTTTTCAACATACAACTATTTTTATAAAGGTACATTTTCATTTCCGGGGCCTAAAAAGTTGCAAAGTGAGTGAGTGATATTAAAGTCCCACTGTTCACTTACTGGAGAGCTCTGATAGCGAGAGGGGAAGAGAAATTTCCATGACAATATGTTACGCATTTAAAAATATTCGTGCAATGCCAGGGGGAAATAAACCTGTCTGACAAAGAAAAGTGAAAAAATTTCGAAAAAGGGAATTTTAAGTTATACACTTGGTAAAAGCTCGAGCAATGCCGGGCTAAGCGGAGGCGTCTTTTGAAAAAGAGTATTAGAAATGCTGATTTTGTGAAGGAAAGAGAAAATTTATAAAAGTAGAGAAAGCCCGTGCAACGTCGGGCCATGCAGCTGGTCATGAGTAAAAAGCAAACCAACTCCCTCGGCAATCCTTTTGAGAAGATCGGGAGACACTTTGAACACTTAATTTAATAAGTATTACAAACACATTTTTTAAACTTCATTACTCACTCAAGATTGAGTTTTTTTTCTAAATAGTCATTTTGTAAAAAAAAAAATTCAGCACGTGTTTCTCAATATATTAGGTGTCTAGTGTAACTTTCACTGCCATTATTTATTTTTGAGACTACAAATAACACCCCAGAAGAAAGTTTCTGCGAAACAAATGAATTAACCAAACATCTCAACATGAAACTGCTTATCTGAAAGATTCTAAGCCTCAAATCTCTTTCTCCAACAAATCAGCAAATTATCTGAATTCATGCAAGTTGGAAAATTGACCAAGAAATGCTTTTAACTAATAATATAACTATGTGATTTTTTTTCAAACATTATGATTCAATCATTTGTTGCAAGCTTCTTCAAGAATAGAAATGTTTTTTTTATTACATCAAGGAAGAGACCATGTAGGCCATATGGTAGGTGTAGGCCAATCTGTCAAAGCTTATTAAAAACTGAAATTTCTTAACTCTTACCAATTGTCATGAACAATGAGAGGCTAAATGCAATCTAGCCCAATCAGTAGTTTTTCACTGAACTGAGGAATATTCAAACACAAAAGCTTGAACCAAAGCTCCTAGACTTGATAGAAATAATAAGAATGTTAAATCACTCAACATTTTCACCAATTTAGGAATTAAACATATTTGAATAATACTTATATTTAATTAAGTATTGAATTTCAAATCTATGACTTTAAAAACAAAGTAATATTTTTAAGAACATTGAGTTGTTCTTTTTCTATATCAAAATTTTTTACAACTTAAAATAACACACTTTAACTCTTAGCACCTATTTCTGTGTTAAGAATTTCATAACTTGATTCAATAGTATATTGAACTGTTCATTATTAATTGAAAATTGTGACACATTCTAATATAAATTAAAAGTAAGTGAAGTCCTGAAGAATTAACACAGCAATGAATTATTTAATGTTAAAAGAAATAAACTTTTTCAACCATTTAAAAAACTTTTCTAAAGAATAAAAATTTATTTAGGGAAAGAAAAACTTCCTAAGAAAAGCAAGATCCCCCTTAAGCTGAACAACTTAGAGAAGTGACAATTATTCTAATGCACAACCGAATAAAGATATAAGAATTTTTTTTTGCAATATCAGAATTCAATTTATAAAAAAAAATGCAAACTGCACAAAAAAAACACACAGTATTTTATATAATATCAAACTCATTCAAAAATAACAAATTACATTTTTTAAAAAAATGCATTTTATGTTAGAACAGCAAAGAACATTAAAAAATGGCTATGAAATTTTTAAATGACACTATTTTCAAAGTGAATGATTAAAAAAAAAAAGCCACCCATCACTATGATGAAAGATAAGTTTAATGTATTGCTTAAAAAATGTATTAATTCCAGATGATAGATAAATAGTCTCTATGTAATTAACAAAATCATTCATCAAGATATTGAAAGTCTTCTGGGGGTTCTGGTTCATCTTCATCTTCCACTTTAGGTCCACCAGCTAAAAAGGAAATTTTCAAATGAGAAATAAAATGAAAAAAATATTTTATAATTTGTAGAAAAATCTAGTAACAACCATTTAAAAAAATATTCCACTTTTAGTTTATTATATATTTGCCGAGATAAAAAATTACAAATTTTAACAAGCTTGGCTAATACTTGCATTTTAATGCATAGACGACAGACATGAGTCTTTTTAAGAACTTGAAGAGAAAGAGGTGGATGGGGCAATGAGGAATTTCCACATTAATGGTTTTTTTAGAAAAATTAACGTTTCCTATTAATTTTTTGAATATTAATAAATTAAAATATGAATCCATAACCACTGCATATACTCTTTGAGAACTTATACATTTTTTTAAATAAATCTGTCCATGAGGGCATCAAAAATTTTAAAATTATACTAACCAGCAACAGGTTCAACCAATTCCTCAGGATCTTCACTTTTATTATCTTTCATCATAATTATTCCTCCAATCAAAACCTATAATAGTGTTAGTTTAAATAAAATTCTGAGATTAATTAAAAAATAAAGTCAAATAAGTTATAAAACAAGTAAATTCAGAAAAATAAAGATAATCACTAATTAAATTTTTAATTTGCTGATAATTTTAAAAACTGAATCCTAGTTACATGAATTTCTAACACGGAACATTCAACTCGAAAAAGAACTTCAAAATTTAGATCATAGGCTAATAAATTTTGCATAGGCACTCACACATTAAAAATTTCAAGACATACATTATATATATATATATAGATTTAATGATTAAGATGTTCCATTTAATTTAATTAAAAGAAGTGAAGAAAATGTCAAGTATGTAATTAAAAAAAACTTGATACACGAAGAATCTATCATATAATATATTATTCTCCCTAAATTGAGGTGGAAATGAGCTAAATTATACTGTCCTCTGCATGGAGCACAAAACTACGGCCAATGACAGGCGTACAATCTAGCCTTTTGTCATGATGAATTTCGTGAGCCTCGATCTGACTTTGTCAGACAGGTGGCATTAGTAACAACAACAACTGAATATATGCTTCAGAAAGATGTGAGGATTTATATAATACACTAAAAATGCTTAAAAACTTCTGAAATCTATAAATGTGAATCATAAATATTTAGTATTTATTCGAATCTAAGCCACACTTTCCCTCCCCCTATGTTAATGCTACTGAAAATAAGGTGCTGCTTAGAATTGAAGGCGGGAAAATTCATTGGATTGAACACACTGACCGAGAAATTACAGGCTCATGTATGCATCTAAAAGCTTTCGATGCTGGTAAAATAAATAAAAAGTGATTAATTTATTTCTCATTTCAGATTTTTTAAAATTTTGTCAACAGATATTGATAAACCATTAAACACTATTTTTTATATTTTTTCACAAAAACGTATCGAGAATTTGGGGTGCTGCTTAGAATCGAATAAATACTGTAAATAACATGAAAAGTATAGCATATTAAAATTAAATGCATCACACACACAATTTGCTTAATGTTACAAAGTGATTTTTTAAAAAGTAGTAATTTTCAGAGCTTCTTTTCTTTAATAAGAAATTTTTTATACAAAAAAGTCATATATATTATACATTTAAATATTTATGAACAAAAAAATAAACGTACTTCTTTTAGTGGTTGATATCTAGATCCTTCTGGAATTTGAAGTACTTTCAACTGTAAAAGAAAATTCCAAATAAATAAAACAGTTATTCTCCTTATTATAACTCTCCTTATCCTTAACATATGATAAATACTATTTTTGATTAACATATAAATTTTGTTACAAACAATTCTGAACTAATGGGAAAATTATGAGTCACAAATATATACAGAGTATAATATCAGTATGAAAAGGTGCTTATTACAAGATATTAGCTGTTAAGGCTAAAATAAACATATGAGGTTAATCTACACAAAGCAAGTATATATTGGGATAAGCAATTTTAGTGGATTCTTTGTTTTAAAATATTTTAAAATTTAATTTTAAAAATCAAACATGGGACAAGACATTTTTTATTTGACAAATTTCAAATGTTTTCATCTTTTACTTTTAATACTTTTGATTATATGATCTAGAATTCTAAACATACATGATTTAAATAATTCCTTATGAGCAGAAAATTATCTAACACCTTCAGACTTAATTATTTCAGCATGTCAAATAAATACAATCCCATATAATCTTAAATTTACCTGTTGTCTCATAACTCTAGCAGGATTTGAAAGAATTTCAAAATTAGGTTCAGGCTCTTTTTTCTCATCTTTCTTATCTTCAGCTTCTTTATCAGTTTCTTCTTTCTTCTCTTTCTCTTTTGGTGATTCTTTTGAATCTTTCCCAGACTCTTTGGCACTTTCTTTAGTATCTTTAGAAGTGCCTTCCTCTTTTTTATCATCATCCTATTGCATTAAAACAAAAATTTAATTACAGTTTTTATAATAGATAGATTTTTCCAATAAGGAGATATTTGCTCTCCTTATTGGAAAGTCATTATTAAACTATCAATTATGGATAAAAAGCTGATATTTTTAAATGCAGTATGCCTGTAATAAAACTTTTGACTAACACCACAAATCTATTTATGATAATGAAATAAAAAGAAAACCATTTAAATAACCATTAATAATTTTTAAACCATTTTAATATTACAACAATTTGCACAGTGAAATAGTACAGCACAATGTTAAAATAGAAGCCTATTGCTGAATATTTAGATGTTCCCCCAACCATTTCTTTAAAGATTGGAACAAAATTGAGTTCTCTTTTAAATTATACTAATATCAACATGTAAGAAGCTAATAAATACATATAATGCATTTTTTATTAAATAATAGGCAATTAAATGATTTAGAATTAATTTTTTTCAAAAAGATTATTATAAAGATGAGGATTTAAAACCACTGACTTTGTCTTTATAATGAAGATTTTCATTTTATCTAGTATGTAACAAATTTCAAATAAGTAAAAAAAAAAATCCTTATATAGATTTACTTAATGAATCAACATAGTACAAAAAATGCTAGGTTGGATCCACTTAACCAAATGAATTATTCCGAATTCTCCTGCAGATAAAAGCTGAATGTCAAATTAAATTTTATTAAATCTGTCCTGTGAAAAAGGGGTGGGGGTAATTATTTATGGTCTGAATCATGGTAGGAGTTGAAGTAATATTACTGAAACTAACACATAATTCTGATTTTAATAACTAGATAATATTATTGTCAACTTTTCAAAATTTGGTTACGTAAATCTACTTAAATTCTATCAGCTCAATTTATTATATTATAAAGGAAAAGGAAGAAAATTCTTCAATTTTACATTATTTCATTATTATTTTTATACATGTTATTAACTAAATTAATGTCAAATCAAATTAATGCGTATTACAATCATTCATACAATAGAGAAAATAAATTCAAATGAGAAAAAATTATTCATTATATATAAAAAGTATACATAAAAATTTCCAATCATTGAATGGAAAATAAAGGTTCATATGATATGAATATCGGACAGTATGACATTGTGGGAGGAATTGTATCAGTCATCATCGTGAACATTTCAAAGACTCGTTAAACTTTTTTTACGAGGACAAAAAAAAAGGCTTATATGATTATAACATAAGAATGCCATGTATGAATGTTGCACAATTGATGTTAATTTTAATTATGATTTATCATTTTAGAAAAATACTGCCCTTTTTTAATGTTTATTGTTGCTGCTGTAATTAGATTTAGAAAAGTCTTAACAAAATTGTGTTCTAATTGTTTTCTTAAAAGTAATTTAATTTAATTAATTTAATAGAATTTGTAAAAGGCAGCAGGCTGCAAAGAAATTGCTCAATTCTGCATAATAAATAAGGTAATAAGCAAATTTTATTACCACCTTCATTTTTGAGTAATTCTGTATTAGTAATGGAATAAGAATATTCGTACAGAAAAAAAATATATATAATACATTTACTTTGAAAAATGGTGAATTTATTCTTTGAGAATAATTTTAAGGAAATTCAACTTATAAGATTTTTTTAAAGGTGTATAAAATGCTTTAAAAATATTATGTAATGATTTCAAACACACAAATTTACAATTGCAAAATGCTGCATTAATTTAGGAATGTAAATCTTAACTAATACAGAAAGAAAAGGAGAAATGAGATTATGAACTTACAACATCCATTTTTTCCTCTCGTTCCTTCTTTTCGACTTCCTTCTTACGTGCTTTGGCAGTGATGGAGAGAACAGCAGTAGTAACTTTTTCTCTTTCTTTTTCTTTCTTTTCTTCCAAAGGTGGTGGATAAGCGTACATAGATGGTTTTGCATTGGAACGGAATTCCATTTTAGGCATCTATACAAAGAAAATAGACATAAAAAATAGAAAGGTGTACATAAATTTCAGAAGAGATTAACAAAATTTTAAGTTTGTTACCTTTAGATCTGTATTCAATCCTATGATAGCAGTAGGAGTAAAAGCCAAAGACAGAAAATGTGACAGAGAAAACCAATACCAAAATTGAGCAAAAACTAGCATTCCAACGACTGCAGCCATGTTTGTGTGACCAGTTCTGGATTGTAAAGATATAGTAACATTTCTACCACCTACAAAAGTTCAATTTATTCACTGTATATGTATATATACATTTTTCAATGATACAATAAATTGAGTGCAGGATTTATAAAATAATGCTTAATAATAGTTTATTATAGACAACTTTTGATTACCCAGAATGAAAAAGAAATCCTTATGAAAACATTTTATGTATGAGATTGAAAAAATAAGGAAAATATGTTAAAAAATACATAAAGAGAGAATGTACTTAATTTATTACAGCTTTAAATAAGATAGTAAACTCATCTCCATCTTTTTGCAATAGCCTTTTGCCAAATTGCAAAACAGGTTTCTAAGAACTAAGCAGAGTTACTAACTTCATAACATAAGAAAAAAACTTCTTACATTCTGCTTCAGCACGAAGCTCTTAATTATGGCCATTCATTAATAACTTTACTACTGGGCCATTTTCAGATAAACTGATTTCAAATTATTGAAAAAAAAAATTCTTTTATGCTTAAAGTTTATAACTATAATACCAGCATAAAGTTTACAACTATAATACCAGCAAGTTAGCAGCATATTACAAGTTTATTTTACTCAGATTATGGGTTTCATTTCTGAAAAACTATCTTTCGTAAGATGTAAGCTCAGAAATTTATTTTAGTTTGATAAATTTATTTAAAAATGAATTTTTTTATTTGTTTTATGTTTTTGATAACGATTTCCCCCCAAAAGAGCTTCCTAATTAAACCATTCCTTTAGGATCAAGTCTACAGTAACTTTATAAGGTTTTGAATCTTTTTAATGATAATGCCTTAAAATTCAAATACAGTTACATATTTTTAATTCTGTAAAACCAAAACAAAAAACATACCAGCATCAATTATGCCTTGTGCTAAAATGGCTCCAAATTTAGCCATCACATCATCATGTTTGTCACTAATAACTTTACTATATAATTGACGGAAATCTTTAACCTGAAAGAAACAAAAATAAGTTTGATGTTATTGAAAATAAATGAAAAATGCCCACATGAGGTTGAAACAGGATATTGACAAATGGTATAAAAAAATAAAATATAGAAAATTAAATTGATTTATTGAATAAAAATTTTAAAATATTAGAAACAAATCTATAACTGTCCCATAAATAATATTAAACATATAACATGAAATCTTAAGATTAATTATTTAAATTATCAATGGAAGGACAATATATAGTATGAAGGAAGTAAAAATGTTTTTAATTTTCTACCTTAGGACAAGTTTGCTCAGTCTGTTGAATTAGAATCAAAGCTGAGGAAATCAGAGCACCTTGTCTAACGTAATTTACAGGATCATTAGTCATAGGTTCCAATAAAGAGATAGCTTCCTAAAAAAAGTAAAAGTTATAATGGTAAAACAGCAATATTAATGTTTGTATAGCTTAATATTTAAGCTCTACCCCACTTTAAAAGAAAAAAAAAATTTCATTTAAAAATAAAAACAACCATATTTAGAACCAGAAAAGGAAACTTTAGAGTTAAGATGAAAATCATTTTATGTAAAATGTGCACAAAATTTTATTTACAATGCAACCTTTAGTTAAAAAACTATTTACTTTAAAAAAGACGGAAAAAAATAAGCATTTACAATGAGTCTAACCTTATTTCCAGTTCCAGCACAAGATATACCTAGAGCTAATGCAGCTCCATATCGCACATGAGGATTATAACTTTCTGATAGAAGAGAAACTACACTTGGACATTGTTCTGGGGTCCTGGTAAAAGAAGACAAAATGTCTTACTCTTTAATATCCAATTTTTTAAGTTTTGACAATTTTTTATACTCTTTTAACTATACATTGCATTTTCCAATAAACATATACTGGGATCTAATAAACATACATTTAGCTAAATAATAAAAGTTTTATAACCAGTTAAAAAGAATAATAATAATTTTAAAAAAAATACAGATCACTTCCTAAAAATGAATTAACTTTTTAATTTATCTTGATTTTCAAAATAAATGTTAAAACATTATAAAAATTTATTGACTATTAACAACTGCAGCCATTTTATATGTGTAAAGTACATTCTACATTGAATCAGGAAATCCTTAATCCTTGTTACATCAGAATTTGCCGTTATTGTCATTGACTCCATCTCGGACAAATTCTACATAAATATAAACATGGTAAACACCTATTGCGTAACAACACATCATTTTTTTATTTTTGAAATAAGGGATGGAAGATGAGATTCATCAAATGACATGTTAAACTAATGCATCTTATATCCATTGCATTTATTAACAACTTAACTATATACACACAAAATAGAGTTTTTTTTTAATTTGTACAATTTGGTTTCAAAAAATATATTACTTAGAAGAGTAATCAAAGCATTTATCAAGATTTTTAAGATGCTCTTTAAATCCATTAGTATTTTTCAGAATTTAAACCTGTTTTGTAATTTTATATATATAATTAAAGTGAAACCATACATACCTAAATAAAATAAACCCTAGTGCTTCAACTGCAGCTCGTCTAACATCATCATTAACATCACTGACCTAAAATTTAAAGTTATAAGACATATATAGGGGAAAAGTTAAAAGTAAATACTACAATGACCTACGAAAAACGTACAACACTTACAAAGGTAGTCATTTACAAATAGAAAAAGAAAAATTGAAACATTTCTGGAAATTTATATTTTGATATAAATTCAACATTAATTTATAAAATGTCAAAAATGAAATACATTTTAAAAGCAGTTCATTATTAAAAAAAAAATGAAACTTACAGCAACATGTAACAATTTTCGAATTGCTTTATTATTTCCAGTACCACAATATGCCATTGCTACTGTGTGCATTCCAGATCTCCTCAGGAGTGGATCTTTATCTCGGCATAAGCTCTCAATCAATGTATCAGCTTCTTCTAAGCGACCATACATCGTTAAGGAAATACCCAGAGCTAAACCTCTAAGAATTTTTTCATGCTGAGTTTCTTGAGCATACTGAAATAGTATGAATTATTTAATACAAATAAATAAAACAAAAAAATCAACATTATAACTTTGGAAACATTTAGTTACATGTATATTGCACAAAATAAAGCAATATCTCATTACAAAGGGAGAGAAATTTTTAAATTACAAATAACAGTATGTAAAATTGTTACTGATGTAATGTACACATAAAAAAATCAAATTTGTAAAATGATTATAAAATCAAACACATATTTTAAATTTTGCTTAGTTAATGAAAGTTAACAATCCAAATAATGATGAGAAATACAATTACCTCATGGGTGTTAAAAATTTGCTACTACTTAAATATACAAATTGATACATGTAATAGTAAATCTGTTTAATTTATAAGCAACATTCAAATCATCATTGCATTCTAATTAATTAAGAACAGAAAAAAAGCATTATAAATAAATTTCTATTAGATTAAATTAGTTCATTACGTAAAAAATATATTTAAACTAAATATATTTTCCCTTTATATTTTTTATAAATATAAAGAGAAAAAAAAACAAACAATAGACAACCTTTAAAACTACAGTACTTTACGGATCAAAATATCTTTTTAAAGTTATACAAATAAGTATAATTCAACTTATCAACTCACAGCAACCATATCCTCAATAGCAGTTGCAGATTTAGAACCAAGCATTACGAGACCCATGGCTACCCCAGCTGCTTCACCCGTAACTGCATCATCTTGATATAAATTAAACTTAAGTTGTTCGTATACATCTAAGGGAAAAAATGGTAAGATAAATTTAAAACACAAACTTTTGTATCACAAAAATAAAGAAAAAAAATTTTTTCCCTCTCTTAAATCTTTGAGTTTATATACTATAAAAGCCGGCATATAAAATGCAACTTTTTAACTGCGATTTTTAATTTTTAGGTATATTCGTCGTATAACACACACCTCTATTGTACGAAGAAACTTAAAATGTATATGCACAATGCACTTACGTTTTGATGTCATTTAATTTAGGTATTATTCCAAATTTTAGAAAAAAATAGTATACTTTTAAAACTACAATCCTTTAAGTTGATAAGAAATTCCATTTCTTTTATATGTGTGTGATCACCTTCTCTTTATTTTTAAAGCTCCCATCTTTATACCTGGCATATAAAGTGCACCTGTAAATTTATATCTTATTTTTGTGTTAAAAGTGTGCGTTATACGTCGGATTTTATGGTATATAATTTTTATTGCATAATTATGAAGTCTACAAAGAAGTATTAGAATTAGGGTAGTTTTTCAGGTTATTAATTACAATTTCTTAATAATTTAAAAAAACACTTTTTAAATTTATTTTATACATGATTAAATATGTATTTATATGTGCTATTGCCTAAACAATAAGAAATCTTAACTCATATTATAAATTTCCAATATTTTGTAGTTCATTTGAAATCTAAATAGTATACATAGATGTTACTAAAAAACAAAGAAAACAATTTGAAAAATTTTATAAGCTACATTTTAAAAACATTATTAAA
>BMAV01025547.1:512780-528187 GCA_019973955.1 Trichonephila inaurata madagascariensis
TCTTCCTAAAAATTAATATTCAATTATACTGAATTTGAGGTCCAACATGTATTCTCAAATGTTTTCATAAACTCAAACAAAATATAAAAGTTAATGGCATTAAACCTAAAATATGAAGCATTAATAACAGATGGGAAAATATATTTACTATTATTTTAACATTAAATAATACTTCTAGTAGAATTAAATACATAATATTTTCAAGTAAATCAAAATCCAGTATTAACTTGCCTTGTCTGTGAGTACCCATAGCTGCAAGTCCTAAGCCAAGACACCCTCCATGCCTTACAACTTCATTTGTAGCTTCCTTCAGCTGATTAAGTAAGTAATCAATTATAGCTGTACCATGATTAGCATGGATTAGTCCTAAGGCATATAAACCACCTCCTTCTGTGTAACCGGCAGATGACCCTGAATCTTTAGGCAAATACGACGACATTAGATGCAATGCTTCATTTTCATGACCTTTATGAATGACACCTAAACTAGCTGTTGCACTGAATTTTGCCCAATTAGTTGCTCTTGCTAACCATTCTAAATTATCTCTCAGGAACTGATCACTAGTGGTACCACAATGCATAAAAGAGTTAGCAATCACAGTAGCAGTATGACAAACAGAGTTCCTGACAGCTTCCTTGGTCTGTTTTAGAATAAGCATGTCAGTATGATTATTCCTGATGAGAAACTGTAAATTCAGGCCAATGGACACTTCACCACCTAGAATGTTGGCAAGCTTTTCAATTCTTTCCTGGTGCTTCTTTTGATCTTCACTCTAGAAAAGCATTTGAAAAGTTTCACTGCTTCTATTATATGAGAAAAGCATTTGAAAAGTTTCACTGCTTCTATTATATGTAATTGAGATTTTAAAAATACATCTTTTTTTAAAAAAAATGTAACTAAAATTTTAATGAAATTTAGGCAAAATAAATCAAAATTAATTTCTTTAAAGAAAAAAAAAATTGTAAATTCATTTGGTTAGAGATTATAATACTGATTAGTGTATGTATGACAGGTATAATGCAAATCACAAACCATTAAACAATAATAACAAAAAAATGAAGATAAAAAAAAACTTTTCTTCTGAAGAACCACTGAACTTAAAAAATATTTCATGTAAATTCTTCACTTACCAAATCTTCAAGTTTAGGAGCTGGTGCAGGAGCAGGGGTTTCTTTTGCTTCTTCTCCTTCAGTTTCCATACTTTCACTACATACATATAAAATCAAAAATATTTTTTAAATATATATTGCTCTAATAGGACAAGGAAATTCAATAGTTTAACATGAATAAAAATAATACTTTAAGCAGAATGAATATTTAAAAAGAAAATCACTAAGAAAATAGTATCAGTAAAATTACAAATTATTTTAACATTTGTTTAAAATATATATTATCCTGAATGTTATTAATTTCATTTTATTAATTAATAACAAATACTAAAAAATTACTGAACTTTTTAGTACATATCCTCATTTATTTGAATTTTCAAAGTTTTAATTATGATACAAATACATTTCCTATAAAATTATTATTCCAGAATCTTAATATGCCATTTTTTCCAAAAACTTATTGAGGGAACAACACTAAAAATAAATTTGTGCAAACTTTCACTATAAAATCTTGAAAATATTTCTTCTTTACACAGAACGTAAGATGTAAAATGTAAGACATTAGTAATTTTGAGCAAATATTGAACTTAATACATTCACAAAAAATAGGAAGGGGCATTAATTCAAAAAAGTGAAACATTTTAAACAGGTAGGGGTGATATTATTTGAATGTTATAAAAGCAGATACAAATAAAAATAGATTCCAAAACCAATATAAAATTATTAAATTGTAAAAACTTCTAAGACTTTTTTAATGGTACGTAAAGAACAACATAAATTTATTAAATATTTATATTTTGTATTCTTAAATTTATTAATATTACAATGTTTTACAATATAAAGCTCATCATTTAATGAAAAGAATGAAAGGTTACTTCAAATAATCACTGCTAATCATATGATAAATAATCATCTCTAACCTTTCAGTCTTTTCTTCAGGCTTGCTTAATATTGAAATCAAATTAGCAGGAATAGGAGCTGTAGCTTTTAAAGCTTGTAAAACTCTAGCTAGGAATTGTTGAGTTGCACTTTCATACAAATCAAATGCTATTTGAAAAGCCATTAAAGATTGTTCCTGAAAATTTAATATAAAAATACCAATTATAACAAACATCTTTTCCAAATTAAAACATGAAATCACTTTTTTTAAATCATACATTATCTGCTAAATGCACTAAAACAAATAAGCAATTTTATACCTAAGATTATTTATGAAAATATACTATAGGCATAAATTAATTTTAAGTATAACATACAGATAGATGTTATTTGCTCAATATCCAAATGCTTTTATTTGAAAAGATTAAAAATCAGAATTCCATACATGAGAGTACATTTAGAAAAAAGTTTTTTTTAGGAAAGATTTCATAGCATACGACACAGATAGATGAGTGACTTGTACAGCCTTCATACATACTAGACCTAGTATTAATTGATATTTATTTTCATTATTTAGACAAATTATCATTATATCGATAATGACAATTTAAAAATTTATAGAGAATTAAGTAAAGAATACTTTAAATGTAAATTTCAGTCGTTACTTGTGCTCGTAACCAATAGTACGTTTCAAAACATCACTTAGTGCAAAATGGCAAAAATTTTGGAATTAATTCTCCACACAAAAATTTCTTTTCTATTAATGTTTGTAAAAACGATGATTATAACTTGCCATTTGTGTCAAACTTGTACAGTTACGGTTACATGAATTCTGTGGTGTAGTTTTTTCCCCTTAAAGTGACCTACTTTATTACTGATTAAAAAAAAGACCTCTAATGACAAAATGATTCCCCTCTCTGGCATATGCCTTCTTAATTTTTTTCTTTATAATTAATAATAAGAACTGGATTATTAAAAATTTACATAAAGATGTTAAATTAATTACTAACATCAAAATACTTTTTTCATCAATAATAATAAAATTGAACTTGGTTCCTCAAAAAAAAAAAAAAAAAAAATTAATTCACAGTGAATGAAAAATAAAGTATTTAGTTTAATTTTATTCTTCAAAAAGAATGTAAATTTATGCATTACACTCATTTCTGTATATTCAAAATATTTGTTACCTCAGAGCCTTTGCACAACTTATCCAAAACATCTGCCACAGCCTGAGCATCATCAACAAATATTAAACACTGCAACATATTTTAGAAAATGAGACATTGGTACTTAAACAAAATAAAATAATATGACTTTAAAGTCAAAAAAAAAAAGGTAAAAATTAATGAGCAAAAATAATTACCTGACACATGTTTACATAATCAGGAGTTTCTAAATTCTTATAAAGAGTGACTAAAGTTTGCAAAACTTGATTTCTGTACATTCTGTTTTGAATCAGTGACATAGTAACTTTGAAGCTGTATGACAGCATTTCTACAACATCATCCTAAAAGTATATAAAAAATCAATGAATTTGTTATTTCATCACTCCAATTAAATACAAAAAAATTAATGTTATCATACATTACCCATTTTTTATCATACCTTCATCAACAAAAATCATCAAACAAATTACAGTCAAACCTCTATATAACGAACTTTTTCCTGGAACCTTGAACATTTCACGCTTTTCTTTGTAAAATAACCTACCTGTAGTGAAGTGCATTTTCTATATAACTAACTTTTTCTTTTGCGATTCAATTTTTCTCCCCCTCTCTTTAACACATTTTATGGTGGTCATAAATCTTAAACTGGTTTTATTAGATCCTAACTCACCGAGAGCAATAGGGTTCTGGATGTTTCATTCAAGAAGTGCAACCTTTAACCCCCATTGTCCAGTTCACAAGAAACATCTTCAATATCCCCTTTCACACTCAGTGGAGTTGTCCCATGTCATGTGTTCTAGTTATAAAATAATGTATGTTTATATTACTTGTGTACTTTAAAATAGAAAATGTCCCTAAAATTCATTAATTTTAACAAAAAATTATTCTCTTAATATTGAAAATACAGTGACACATTCGATATTGTTTTTTTCTTGTTCTCCTTGCATGTATTTTTTTTTTATGGGTAAGATACATAAAATAAACATATATTAATTTAAAAAAGGTTACAGCTTACAGCTTTTATGAACTTAAAATTTGTTTTATGTGGTTTAAGAAGTATATTAAAATATGAGCCTCTATATAACGAACTTTTTTTCCGGGATTTAGCGACTTCTTTATATAGAGGTCCAACTGTATATGAAATCGAAAATTAATTATAATACAGTTACAATCAGTAAAAATTACTCAATTACTGAAACTATTTTAATTTTCTTCTCTTACTTTTTTTAAACTGGTTTCTATACAGCAATTCACTGTTCTAAAAATGGAGTTACTTTTTTTCTAGATTTTTATAATTAATCTTTTAAACACTGCACTATGATCAAAAAGTAACACAAACTATTTATTGATACAAATCAAATTAAAACTTAAAATTCAGAGTCATATGTTTTTTTAATAACTTATAACAAGTTCTATAAATGGAACATTCAAAAATAACACTTAAATTTTTCGTAGTTTAAAAAAAAATACAATTAATGACACTTATATTCAAAAACTCCATTTTTGAACACAATTTTTAAGTAGTAAGTAAATTTTTAACCAATATTCAGAAATAACACAGATTCAACAGACAACTAAAAGGGCTGCTTCTGTCTTGTATCATAAAGCTACTCTACCTAATCTTTATGGGAGGTAAGACAAAGCTTCCATTTGAAAATCTATGCCAAATTAAAAAAAAAATACTTAATTCATATATTCAAAGAATGTTTAATATCACTTATTGGCAATATACTCAAACAATAAAAATAGCAGTCTACTATCTGTGATAAGTAGAAAAGCATTTCGTATATCTTGATTGTGGTAGCTAAGTGATCTTCTGATCGTGATTTAAAGGCCAGCAATCTTTGTTGTGAGAAGTAGTTGCAAATTCTGATACCATTAAAGAACAGCTATATAAGGGGGATGTCTGTAAAATTTGTTGAGGCCCGAAATTCTCACATTTGTGTAGCACGTCTTTGTGTTTATGAAGCAATATATGTACATCCGATTCTCTTCAAGATTTAAACTTTTTTTTTAAACAGAAGTCCAGAAAGAGAATGAGTTTTTGGTTTCATGCAAGGCAAATACAAGTTACTTCTTCATGGAAATTGAGATGTGATTGTTCTGCTTTTGCATCGTTGTATAAATATGAATGCAAAATTCCTTTAACAGCTATATTAAGCACATTACTAAATAGATTCTAAAACAATCTTTTGCTTCTAAACAGAAGTTAATATGATCCAAGAAGTCCACAAAACAAATCAACTTATTTCATTCCCTCAGTGCATATTTTTAGACCTGACTATCAATTTTCTTTTTGTGCTTAGTGAAATCCCTTGGTTTTAGAGAAAGGCTTATGTGTTAAATAATTGGAGTCATAGTTAGAACAGTGTTATCTTTTCAATGCAACTGCACATTTATCCATCCCTTTAGGATTATCAAAATTTCTTTTTTCTGTTTTGAATATCCATTGGGAATGTGTGGATAAAAGAAAGGGATATAAGGAAACAAAAATAGTTCAACAGTCATAAGCATCTGTTGTTGTCATTTACAAGTTCCAGCATTCAGAAAATCTCTTCAATATTTTGTAAACAAAGTAACTGTGTTAAAAAAAGTAAACCTAAAGATACCAACACATTCCATTTCTGGATTGTTCTAATTTTTTATATATTCCACAGTAAATACTATACATGCACACTTGGATATTTCTATTGTTCCATTTCATAACATACTATGCTAACATTTACTTCACAGTTTAATAATAACACAAAATTCTGATAAATATGGAATTCAATATATAGATTACTATCACTTTTTTTCCCTCCGAGAATGATATAAGGAAATAATAATACAGAATCTATAAAGAAATACTTACAGACTGCATAATAGCAGTTTCAAAAATATCCATCCTACGAGTTTCAAGTGCAATACCAACAGCTTGATTATATTGACCATGTTGAAAACATCTTTGGAACATACGATTAACAATAGCTTCAAGACGAGAATCAATAGGTTTCTGTTCTGTACTTTCAGCATTGTGGGTTCTTAATTTTGTATAATGATCAATGCATTTAGCTGTAACAAATAAAATATACATTTTTTTTACGAAACATAAAATAAATAAATAGTACAATAATAGATAAATGTGAATAGAAAACAAGAAATAATTAGTGCTTCTCAACACATTACTGACATATATGAACTGTGTGTGTGTGGTGATACATTTGTTAATATAAAACTGCATCATAAATTATGCAATTCAAACTATGTTTTATTACTTGAATATGATTTGAGTGCTAAAACAATGAATTTACATATTAACACAATTATCACATACCATACAAATAAATTCAATACAGTGCTATTCATATGCAAATATCAGAACTCTTTTAAATTAATGTTTAAAATGAGACAACTTTTCCTGAAAAAGTTAATAATTTACCAACATTAAAAATCTTTAAAACTTATTTAGAATGATCAACAAATCACAGTTAAAAAATTATACATGAATTAAAAATAGAACTTTTAATTAGAAATTTAGAATGAAAAACTTCCACAAATAAAAAGGAAGTTCTAATTAAGCTTTTATAAAACATTATACATAATTTCTCAGATTTTTTATTCCGGTATAAAGTCTAACATCAGTGACAGTAACGAACATGCATGTCAAACTCATATGATATTATGGGCCGCAAATTCTATTTTATATTAAGTAGAGGGCCACATGTTTTAATGTTCAAAAAAATTAATAAATTATTTAAAATATATGTATGCATTTCATTTAATAATAGTTAAAAACAGTATAATTTTTTAAAAAAATGTTTAGCAAATTACACCTATTTTATTTTTATTCTGCATTGGTTTGTTATTTTATTGTATATTATTGTGTGCCAATGTATTGGCTGGGCTACAAAAATGTCAGTTACTGGCTGCATGCCACGAGTTTGACACCCCTGGTTTACAACATCATAATTAATGAGTCACTATTTCAATTTTTAAGTTTAATGGATTAGAATTCGTTAATCTTTTCTAATAAAATATTCAACTAATAAATGGAGAGTATGAGGTTTCTTAAGTTAAGAAGAAGTCTTCATATTATTTATTCATAATTTTCATTTAACCATCAAAATGTACACATCTATAATTATAAATAGAATTTAATATTCTGCCTAAAAAATCCCACTTAACTCAAAAAAATATTTTAATATATTTCTTTTAAAATTTATAAATAACAGAAAAAGTATTTTAACTATTTATTGACAAATGATTAACCCATGGCTTAGCACAACAGTAAATAGTGGTTTCAATGACCCTGTATATCAAATAAGAATTAAAAAAAAAAGCTTATTAATAATTTGCAATTTTATTTTATACTTATGAATGTATGTATCTTTATTTCCAAGCTAATCACAAATTTTGTACAAAACTAATAGTTTGATGAACATTTAATTAAAATGTTGTAAGATTGTAAATTTGTTATATCAATGTTTCAGCACAAAAAAAAAACAAAAAAAAAAAAAAAAAACCTTGGATTTAATATTAAATTACAATAAAAATGAAACAAAGCCAATTCAAATGTTGGATACGATTCTCAATGTTTGCATGCTAATTGCAAAATTGAAACATGTATTCATTACATTTAATAATTAATACATAATATTAAAGGCAGTACTTCCCAAACCTTTTGGAATTACAAAATGTTATTTGGGAAAAAGATTTGACCTTAAAATGGCTGAGATGCAATGATGAAAGAGCATTATGCTTAATCTGAATTTTTACTTCAATCATGGCATTGTAATACACATTGAAATTATACAATTAAGTCCGATTTTCATAGCTCACAGCAACCATAGTCTAATGATAACACATGACTCAGCAGTTTGATCCTTTATTAGTTCTAGATAAAAAAAATTTATAATTTAGTATTATATTTTTTAAACAATTTCACTCACCAATTATGGTTTCAACATATTCAGATGACTGGTTGACATCAAAGAGATCTCCAGCTCCCAAGGCATATGTGACTGAGTCTTCAAAAGAACCCAAATGATAATACACCTGTATTAATGAAAGACAAAATATTCTTGGTAAGTTCTAAGTCAACCAGTAAAAAAAAAAAAAAAAAAAATCTTCATTTTCAGAAAATAGAGCTTTTGCTTCACTTTACAAGTTTTTGTTACATTTAATTAAAAAGTAGATGGGGAGAACCTACAATGTATCATTATTTCTTATAATTAGAGTAATTTTAAAGATTAAAATAAAAGTCCTCTAGACATTAACATCAAATTCATTCACAAAAAACTTTCATAGAAAAGGTAAAACACCTTTAAATAATGAAAATTTAAAATTAACATAAGAAAATAAGTACCTTAGATGCAACCAATGCTGCAAGCTGTCGGCTACTGAAAACTTCATTTTCATATAGAACTTCACTATTAAACAAAAAATAAATATTATTAATTTATACTTTAAACTAACTTATACAATGCAACATATAAAAATAAATCAAAGAATATAGCACTGATATGAAAACATTTACAATTTACAAAGATGACTAAGCCAAAATTCAAATCTATTTTAAAATAAAGCTATGTGTAGAAGTTGAGATTAGTACCATAGTTATCCATGAAAACAACATTAATAAAATAACTTCAATTACTACTGTTCTATATTAGTAATTTTCAATAAAGAGAAAAAACCAAATGCTGCAATAAAAGGTATTCATGTGAGGAAAAGTAATGAGCGGAAAAATAAAGCACTTTTTAAATCACAAGTATGATACCTAATACAGTCATAAATAATAAAATTAAAAATATTATCATTGGATATATATAAATGAAAGAATATTTTATAATTGAATTTTGATAAGTAAGCTAAATTATTATGTTTTTATTGAACATTTAAAAAAATATTTTGCTGTTATTTTTTTTAAGTCAACATATTTTAATCAAAACACAATGTTTTTAATATTAGCATGCATTTTTTTGTTATGACTTAATTATGTTTGCACAGTCTTTATTATACTCTACATGTGGTTTTATGAATAAAATGTATTATTTTTCATTTTATAAGCTATACCAGAAAACAAATAGATTAACAGTTTTCAAGTTCTCAAGAATATCATTGTTCATTCCAAAACTTTTTGTAATTCATACATTTATATAACAAATAATTTCTAAATTGATCAGTTAAGTTAAGTATCACTTTATTTTCTAAAAATGAATTTAGCACAAGTGAAAAATGCAACATTTAACTTTTTTTCTTTTGAAGTCTTAAGATAAATTTTTTCTACCCAAATAAAGATTTTTTTTACAGAATTTTTTTTTATTTTCAATCAGTACAAATATTAAAATATAAAATATGCTTAGTCAATTCTATAGCCAAGTAATTAAAGTTATTTCACCAAGGTAATTTTAATTTTTATAAATGCCTATTATAAGCCTTCTTATAGCTGCTAAAAAGCACAAAAACAATAGAGAAATATATTATTCAAATTCCATAAGGGCTCAGCACATACATTTTTTGAATTGCTTCTGAAATTTCAGGCCAAAATACATCAACTATACTATCAAGTTTTTTCAATGCAAAATCATGTACAGCTTCCTGATTCTCATCCAGCAAAGCAAGAATACCACCTGCAAATTAAGAAAACAAATTACACTAGAATCTAATACATATTATTAACATATTTGGTAATAAAAGATCAATAATACTGTTTGCTCATTTATGAATTTCTAACAAATCCTAGGGGTTTTTTTGAAATTGAATATAAATCTGTAAAATTTTTTCAAACATAGCACAAAACTTTTACAAAGAATAAAAAAAGTGAACCTAACAATAATTACATACATATACCTCTTATACACATACATATTTTTCTCAATATTTACAAAACTGTCAATGCATGTGTTATTTACATGCAACAAGAAGTTTTAGAAATTGATAACTCAAATGCAAGTTGAAGGGTATTAAAAACAAAACTTTACATTTTTAGACATGAAAAAAAAATAATAACGTCCAAAAGCACCCTTTTTAAACATTGTAATTAATGGTAAAAATGTTTTCTTTAAACAGTTTGAACAGGTACCTCTGTATTAAAATCAACCCCATTGCA
Source organism: Trichonephila inaurata madagascariensis (assembly GCA_019973955.1). Classification (NCBI taxonomy): domain Eukaryota; kingdom Metazoa; phylum Arthropoda; class Arachnida; order Araneae; family Nephilidae; genus Trichonephila; species Trichonephila inaurata. The sequence continues at coordinate 523,028 of BMAV01025547.1, forward strand.
ATTAGGACATTACATATATTTATTAATTTTGTACTCTTTAATTCAATATTCATCAATATTTTCCAAGCACTTTTCCTTTATATTTTTTCAGCTCCCAAAAATTAACCAAAAAGAATAAAATTGTTGCTTAAAAAAATTTAAACTAAACAATAGCAATCATAAAAGCACCAATGAAATGCATGACAACAAAACACAAAGTGGAATAGCTTTAACAGAAAAGAATACTTGTGTATTATACCATTGACCAATTACGTTAAAAAAAATAACATCGCCAATTCAAAAGACTTTGTCAAATGTTGACATAATATTTGTTTTGAAACAGTTGTAGGAATAGTTTTCCACTACTGGCTGCCTCTTGCAGCATTTGAAAAACATCTTTTGATCTGAAGAAATAGGTCTACAGTATAATTTGTAAGTACCCAGAAAAGAGTTGAAAGATTGAATGAAACTGGGAGGAACATATAAACATAAAAGTAAACCCAACAAAATTGTTTATTAAATACAGAAGTTTCTAAACATTTTCACTACTCTTCAGATTCCAATAAAAATAATCTTTAATAATGCTACAACTAATGTCAAAACTGTGACACTAATAACATTAAGGAACAGGTTCAGTGAATCAGGGTAACCAGAATCTGTCGCAGAATCACCCGAAAAAGGGGCCAAAAAAGTCTGTATATCAGACTTATGCTAATATTAAATTTTACAGAACTACCCATATTTTATTTGAAATACAACTGAAAAAGAAATGTTATATAAGATGGACAAAAAAAAAAACCACTAGTAATTTTGTGAGCTTTTTAGACAGATGCTGTCCTTACACTATACTTTTTGCATACAATTATATATTAAAATATCAAATTTACTATGGTACTCTTAAGTATTATCGCAACAATTGCCAACTCTATCAATAACTTGCCAAGTTAGCAACCATGATTACCTATGTGTTGTATGCGATGAATTGCCAACCATGTGTTTCATTTCATATACTGTGACCAATAGATTGCGATAATAGATAAGTACCTTCATTATTTATTACATATTTCATGCTAGGCAAACAATGAAATTAGTGCATACTCATATACATCAAATTTAACAAATTGATCTCATCAACATAAATAGTGATTTTTTCAATTTTTTGATTGTTCATTCATGTAACAGCTGTGACAAACATAAATAGTTGAAAATTTTTAAGTTCCAAATATTTTGATACAAAATGTCAATAAGAAGGAATGATAAGGCATAAATATGATAACATAGTATAGAAAACAGTACATAACAAAATTAGTCACGTTCACTAATAGTAGGTATTTTAAGCTTTGAATAAAAGTTGAAAAAAGTAATTTAAGGCAGAGTACTGTTTATTTTTGTATAACAAATATTAATGCACAACACAGCATACATTTTGTTTAAAAATTAACAGAAACCTCTAATTTTTTTCTTTATATATCTATTTAAATATTATTACTCTATATTTTATGATTAAAATGATCGAATCTAACTTAAACGTATCAAACTCAAAGTAAAATTTGAATATAGTAAGGAGTGAATCAGATGAAAACTAAAGACGTATAATTATTAAATTGTTATTGAAATAATAGTTTCACATTCTGAGATGTCTTATTCACTATAGAACAAAACAACGAAAATCCTTTTGTATATAGCTTGTCATTTGTGCTTTTATCTTTCTAATTATACAAAAATTTCTAAGCAATTAAATTACTCGAAATATGAATTTTAACATACCAGCCGATGTTATGTTCATCTTCGTTCTTTTGCAAAAAGGTTATAAAATACAAGATAAAAAACTTCAATTATCGGACACAAATACACATTTAGTTGACTTGCGATTTTGGATAGTAACCGCTGTTGCCAAATTGAAAAATCTTTCTATAAATTTTCACTCAGAGTGTTTGGTTAATGACACAGCAAGTCGTAACTGTCAAGCGTACATCTGACAAGATGTAGAATGATTGCCTCATCAATAAAATCATCAATTTAAATTTATCTAATTGTATCCTTAAAAATATCCTCAGTTCTAATTAAAACTAATCTTCTACTGTTAGTATAAATAAAATATATTCTCATAACGTTTTACTCATAGGTATTAGCCCTCGTATTTCTAACATCTACATGTAAGTTTTCTAGTGGCACAAATCACACGAGAATACAACGCAGCCCCAACTGGCCCTAATAGAGAACTTTAATATATATTTTTAACCTTTTAATTATTACATGCTTATGTTCAAATGATATGGAGCTTATCATACATTAGGCGACCCTGCAGTCCTAAGTTATCTTGATATACTTCAAAAGGTCACTAACTGGTGGATTGCCAGTAATGTTGATGTAACACATATAATTTTATATTGAAACATAAGGGCCTATTCAGCCCTGAATAATGTAACTTTTTAGCTAATAGTATTGAATCTTTGTATTTTGCAGTAACGCACATTGGATAACACATTAAATTGTACCACATTATGAACACATATGCGGCAAATTTAACGAATTTTGGAAAAAATACATTTAAGTGTTGCTGTTTCTATCACCATAAGTCCATGAAATTCATTGCAGCACAGAGCTAGTTTAGCTGCAATTTGAAGCAGCATGCAAGTGAAACAATACATATTGGCTTCGTTCCATTGTGGGAGAACCTCCCGGGTGTGGTCAGGTAACCACCCACTTTTCCTCTCCTTACACTAACCTCTCGAGAGGACTTTCGGCTAAATGAGTATTAAGAGTGCCCTCATGCCGCACAGCACTATATACTCGTATTTACAAACATTTATGCCTTTTCTGAGATTCGAACCTAGGCCGTACGGCGCAGCAGTTAGCGTCACTAAGCCCAAAACCATTTGCGTGGTTTTCATTTAAGTACTTGCCCTATTATTCTAATCCCTTATAGAGATAAAGCTAATTTATTTACTCAAACACTCGAAAACTCATTTGAGGAGAAAAGCGAACCTTATGAGGAAAATCAAATTGAAAAAGTTGAAAGTACATTAGCCAATACTATATCTTATTACAAAATATTAACTTTTACCACCTCCCACTTCCCTATTAAAAGTACAGAAATTATTGACAAATTAAATAAAAGGAAATCTCCTGTTGAAGACCGTGTTCATAACATAGCTTTTAAATTTCTCCCATTAAAAGTAATTATTCACCCAAAATATTCGATAGATGTCTTAAATATACTCACTCGCTAGATAAATGGAAATACGCTACAATCATTTTATTTTCAAAACCTAGTCAAATTCCCCTAGAACAGGGATGGCGAACCAATGGCACGCGGGCCATCAATGGCACGTGACACAATATTTTGGGCACGCCACCGATCAAAATGGTTTGCATTTCAGTTCAAAATAACAAAGTTCACTATAAAGTATCTCGAACAAACGGGAGAGATCGGTCGCCGGGCGGCGGGGTGCACACTTATTTCTGCATTTGTTATTGCCTTGCTTTAGTTACGTCGTGGATTTCAATTGCTAATAATGCAAAGTTTGTTTACGCATAGCATAGTCACAATTTCGTTGATACAACTGTAACTTGAAATTTATTTGTGCTATATTTACGATTTTATGTGTTACATTTCCATAATCAATTCTTAAATCAAGGAATTTTCAGCAAAATTTTCTCAGTTTCATGAATTCTAAGAAACGTTCAAGTTTATTTTGTACCTTTATATGACTTCATTTGATAAACTGAACCTGTCCTTATTCGATTGGATAGAAAGTGAAGAATTTGAATCGAAACCGATTGATTTTTTTAGTCTAGTTCAATATGGATTCAGAAATTTATTCAAACAAGAAAAAAGTTGTTAATATTTCTATTTCAATCAACAAGAAATATAAATAAAACTGCCTATGGCGATATTTTAGAAATGTGGAAGGGGAATTCGATTCCAGTCACATTTAACTGTTTGCAGAAGCTGGCTCATGCTATTTTAATCAGATTTTCATTTATTTATGTCTGTGAGTCATTATATTTAGAGATGAATAACATAAGAGACTCGCGCGCGCTTAGAAACCGCTTTGGCAGATTACTCCAATTCAGCATGCATTCTGCTCTAAAAGTAACATCTTACAATTCTAATATAAGTTGTCATTTAATCTGCAACAACAGGTCACACTAATGTTACTTTAATTTGAATTACACGTATAATTGAAACATTTACTACTATACAGAGCAAAATATATTTTTTCGAAGTAATTGTTATTAATTACTTTAATTTGAATAGTTAGTATTTAATTTTAATATTTTCCCAATAATCATAAGTCAAAATTATTTGACGGCACTTCTATATTTCATCAAACAGTTTTTTATAAAAATGGCATGTTGTTCCATAAAGGTTCGCCATCCCTGCCCTAGAACTACCGTTCAGTCAATCTTCTTAATACATATTCTAAAATATCTGAGCGTATCCTACTCAAAAGATTGCGTGGACTCACTATTAATAATATTTTACCAAGCACCCAATTCGAGTTCAGGCATATAAGTACAGCACAGTCCATCGACTAAGATTCGCCAATATTATAGTCAGGACCACTTTCAGGCTTAGGCACGCCAGGCACGTGCCTAGGAAGCAAAAGATTTGGGGGCGAAAAAGAGAAAAAAAAAAATAAAATTACAGAAATTATAGTGAATGTACCACCGCTGCGAAGCTCTCAACACAAGATTCTAGATATTCAGAAATCTTCATGAAACGGAGCAAAAAGATGTGACAAAATATATAGAGAAATTTTTGGCTTTAAGTTACCCCACACACAAAGGCATCGATGAAGAATAGTCTGGGCAAGAATATTAGTATTTCAAAATGTATATGAAGGTGGCTAAGATCTATCATGGGAAATGAAAGGCTTAACAGTTTGATACTGTTATGCACTCAAAATGATATTACAATTGAAACTGATTACAACGTGGTCATTAATGATTTTGCAATGACCAAATCTCGAGGACAATCTTTGTTGTTCAAGTACAATGACAGCGACTTAACAAAGAATAAGGATGTCGAAAAGTAAAAGATAGTAAAGCGATAAAAAAGATGAAATTCAGAAGTTGAAAACAGTTCTTACAATAAATACTCTATACTGTAATTGCAAATGATTCATTAATTTGTTGTACTAATTTACAAAAGGGCAATCGGTGGCTCTTGAT
>BMAV01025547.1:537139-609164 GCA_019973955.1 Trichonephila inaurata madagascariensis
TTACTCACATTTCTTCATGGTGTTGTAATTTCCCTTTTGAGAGGTGTACTAGGAAATTAGTGAAAGAAGTAACTGATAATGATTCTTCAATTTTTTAAGAATTATTTGTAACAACCGCTGAATAATAATTCTTATGTGAGTCCATATTTCCTTTTTTTTATTAAAAACATTTTTTTTTATTGATAGATGAAGAACTTTATCATTCGGTCCCTTCTATGCATCACGGAGTACGATGTCAAGACAGTATTTTCGAATGGACAATATATGAAGAGCTTGAAGATGTTGCTGTTGAAGTTGCAGGCCACTTTGTGTCTCTTAGTCGCAGTGGTTTGCTTGCATTTTGGAGAAGGGATTTAACGAAGCGTTTTGAAACTAAAATAGCAGTTCTTGATGATGGAGGTCAGATTTAACATAACTAACTTTTGGTAGTATAAAATATTATTGCACTAATTTTGTTCAAGAAAAATTATTTTTAAAATTTTTTTAAAAAGAAGATTTAAACTTATTTTTTCTTAGCAGACAATGCCTTAAGTTTAAATTAAGGAGAGAGGGAAAAAAATATTGGACAATGGTAATTTCAATATAAAAAGAATTTTAAGTATAAGATATGATATAAAATGGTATTTTTTCTTTACTATAAAGGGTGTCTCGGGATTATTGAGGAATTTTAAGGGGAGGTAAGGGAAATCACAAGGACTCGATCAACCCCTGATCAGAAACTTCATAGGAAAGTGGTAAGACAAGTACAAGAAACGAAAAGACACAAGACTGAGATAATGTGAAATATTTACTGGTCACACACACAAAGCTGGGAGTTTGAGTCACTCGTGTCTCGCCCCCACTATGCCTATTACTTCGAAATGATCCATATTCACACAAATTGCGATACAAATCAGTAAACATCCGGAGATCCAATTCATCTCTTTGTGGGTTCCTTTTGCGATACAATCTTTCTGCTGCTCGCGCAATTCCTTCTGGCAATCCGAAAATCAAGTGTATATCTGCCAGCTCGGTGTTCGTTTCATACTGTTCAAAGGGTGATGACAGCTCAAATGACTGCGGTAATGCAGGCATGTTTCTTCCAATGCTCTTGTGAACAACACCAGCTAGTGTCGAACAAAGACATTTTAGATCATGGGTTGTTATGCAAATCTGAATCCTTTTGATGTCCCTTACCTCCCCATAAAGTTTGTCCCAATAGTCCTGTGACACCCTCTATAAAGAGATTTTTCTTGCAGACAAGATGACAACAATGTCTACAGGGCTCGCATGCTTACCAAGATATAAAATGGTAGCCGTAGCAACAACTGCTGCTGATATTCGATTCTTCAGCTCTGATACTTACAGGTAAGAAAACAACTTTAAAAGGGAAGGGTATAAAATAAAGTAAATATTTCGAGCACAACGTATCATTTCTTTCGAATTAGTATAAATTCTAAGCAAATTGTTCGGTATTAAAGCTTGTTTATTGTTCTTCAAGTACTATGAATTTCTTTTAATAATTTCTGCGTATGATGCTTCTTTTTCATAAGATTTAAAATCCATTAATGCTTTTAAGATATATTTTTTAAAAAAAAATATTTTACGTGGAATCGAAAGAGAGGAAAAATTTTTGTAAAATGAGATTAAAAATCACTATATGCAATTATAAATCATCAGTATGTTAATTTGTACTGAAATTCATGTATCATGGAAAAATATTACAACTATATTTTTAAAGCACTAACTACTTAATATGAATAAAACTTTTTGTTAATCTTTTACATTACTCAAATTAAAGAATATCAGAAAAATTTTGAAATAAAAATGTTATATATTAAAAACATTAAAGGAAAAATTTAAATAAAGCTCATGATTCAAAATGCCATAAAAAAAATATCGGAATTGTAATTTTTTTTATAATATCTGCAACTTGCTCTTAATGGAATAACCTAATAAATTTTAAAAAAATAATATAATTATAAATAAATGATCAAAGAGCTACTAAAATATCACGTACGTCTTCGTACACTTTGGTACCCCTTGAACTATTTTTTATTTATGTATTTAAAAATTATATTTTAGCATTTCGTATAATGTTTCTATTCAAGAAAATGATACGAGATGAAATTTTTCACATATTATTCACACAATTTTAAAAATTAAAATTTTTTTCCTTTTGTTATTAATTTTTTTACCTGAATTTTTTTTTTATAATATTCTTAAGGATATTCTGAACAACTTTAAGGATCAATTTTACAATAACTTAATTAGTTTTAAGGAATTCAACAAAAAGAGAATATCTTCTACATTTTAATTTTTTTAAAAAAAGTATTTAGCTTACAGCAAAATGGATCCCTAATTTTGTTACATACTTTATATATAGCACACAGGACAAAAATGGAAGTGATTGGTAAATAATTGTGGAAGGAGTAAATTTAATATTATAATATATATATACATATATCAAAATATTAATTTTTATTTTCTTTATAATGTCTCAAATTTGAGATTTGTGAAAGTTGAATTGTGTGTACCCTATCTTAAAACACAGGTTCGAACACAAGTTCTCAATTTTGTGGTTGCCTGCCGTCCTGGTGAATATGCACTGCTATAATTCTGAAAAGCTTTCGTGTGGAGATTTCATGGGAAAGGTATACATCATAAACTTGTTCGAGGACTTTTTTAAGAGAGTGAGAAGGAGAGCCAATCATCTTGGACCTCAAAAAGTCACTTTTGAAGATCTGAAGAAAGGCCGAATGCTGGGACTCAAATTTCAGTCTACTGCAAAGTCTCATCTGACAAATGTGGCAAAAGTAAAAAAGTTTGGAGTATTACTTTATTTTATTTCATTAAGTAATATTTTTGTTTATTTGCTCAACTAACGACTAACTAAAATTACGGAATGAAGTATTCGTGATATATATAATTAATATATTTTCAAACTTTTTATATTACTTACTATCGAATATTGGCTACTTTTCAACTTTCTTCGATAAGGTTCTAGAAAATTCCAAAGATAATAAGATCATATAAACATTCAAAACAAAAGAAATTTCACATCCAAACGATAATTTATTTTTATGTTTAAAAGAAAATCTACGTCTTATCTAAAAATTAAACTAAATAACTAACTAATAATTAACTAATAATTTTTTAAATATTATTCTCCTGTATATACATATATATATATATGTCAGGTTTGAAAAGTTTAGGTTCAAAATTAAGTAAGTAATAATTAAAAATAGAACGAACTCTTTACCATCGCGTAAGGATTTGTGGGTAAATAAGCCTATTTAAAGGTGGAGCGAGCTCTGACGAAGAAGAACGCATACTCGAAAAGGCTTAGCTGGTGACTCTTGTCCGAAGTATTGTTAATGTTCTACTCGGTTGCGCGCCAAAGGGCCGCCATGTTGGATTTTGTGATTGAAGCGAAATAAATAAGTTATTAAAGAGATGATGCCTTCCTCATTTTACCAGCAGGTATGGGGCCTGACATATATATATATATATATATACAGTGGTGGCCAAAATTGTGTAGACACTTTTTAAAATTATGTTTTTATTATTATTATTATTACATCTTCACATAGATGTTTCATTGAGCTGAAAATAGTTTTAAGTTCTTCCTTTGTTATTACATGATGCCAGGAAAAAAAATTATATATTTAAATATTAAAATATCTGTATCTTTGATCTGATATATTTCCTTAAAGATCACCGAGAAAGGTATGATACTACTAATTCAGTTGTTGTTTCTCGTGCATCTATTCCAATACGTACACAAAAAGTTACGAATAGAACTGAATCTCATATGACACAATTGAGTTTTCATTGTATTCAAAGAGAAACCAGTACTGATGTAAGGAAATTCGCGTATCAACATATTTTTTAAAAAGAAAATCTTATCGTAAACAGCTGAAATCATTGATAGAAGCCCCACACCACAGTAAATCATTATAAAATTTTAAAATGATATATTGATTGAAAATAAATGTGAAAGAGGGGAAAGAAAAGTATTCTGAATGGTGTTGCAAGAAGGAAAACTTAGAAAAGAATCAAGATTGATCCTAAAGTAAGTGCAGTCAAACTTGCTGCAGAAACTTCTCAAATCATAGGCGGAAGTGTAAGTGTTGAAACTGTGGGAAGTGTGATTAGACAAGCTGGATATTTAAGTCGAATTGTCAGAAAGCGACCGTTCATCAGCTTGCGAAATCCGAAAAAAAAAACATTTAGAGTTAACAAAAACTCATCAATTGAAGACAAATAACGTTTGGAAGAAAGTTATATTGAGTGAAGCATGATTCAATATTTTTGGCAGTGACGGCCGTCGCAACGTATGGAGAAAGCCCAATACCCCGCTTTGGATCCAAAATATTTTATGCCTTACAGCTAAACATGGCGGTGGCTCCGTCATGGAATGGGATTTTATAGCTTCATCCGAGGTAGGAAATTTAGTTTTTATAGATGGCATTATGAGCTATATGCTTTACTTCGCGACAATATACAGGAAAATGCTAAAAATTTGGGTTTAGATGGAAATTTTCTTTTCCAGCTAGACAACGACCCCAAACGCATCGCACTTTAAATCAAAATGTGGTGTCTTTTTCACTGTAAATAGCAGTTACACACCCCACTACAGTCCCCCGACATCAATGTTATTGAAAATCTGTAGGCCACACTCGAAACAGCGGTCTAAAATCACAAACTTAGGAACAAAACCCATTTAAATCCAGTGTTTCAAGAAGTATGCAGTAAAATATCTTTAGATACCAACAAAAAGTTGGGCGAATTGGTACCAAGACGTTTAAAGGACATTATAAAAGCCAAAGGATATGCAAATAAATGACACATTTTTGTATGCGAGATATTACAAAAGTTTCATTGGTGTTTTCTCAATTTTTTGAGGTAAAAACTTTGTGATGGGCTTTATCGCGGCTTCCACTAATTCTCCTCTAGGTATTCTTTGGGGCCAGAATGGCAATTCTTTCCAACCAACTCAAGAAGAGAACGTTATCTATGCAAATTAGAAATTATATATATATTGGAATGTTAGCATTCAAGAAGGTCGCTAAGTGAAGGAGTAATGCTAGAAGTGATCACTAAGTGAAGCTCTGAGCGCTAAGTAAACTAAGTGAAGTGAGATAAGGTTCTAGGAGAAAAGTCTTAATTCGGTGCGTTGTTTAGTAGTGTCTGTGTATTTGAATTATAAGTGGATCCGAGACAAGAGGAACATTGCCTCAGCCAGAGCTAGTCATATTAAAAGTTAGCTTGAAGATTTACGGATCGTAGCTGAGCGTGCAAGAAATTAGCGGTAAGCTTATTCAATTAAACTTTAAGGTTAGATCGGCTACTATTAGGATAGGAATTAATCAATAAAGATAGATTCCGTGTTAATTGCACTATTTATCAGTAATACGTTTTGCGTTGTTTCACTCTTGATCAATATCCTCCTAGACTAGTATTATTGTTGTATTATATATAAATTAAGATCAGAATAAACTGATTTTATTATGACTGAGTTTAGTGGTGTATCCTTCATTCCCTTAGGTGTGGGTCGCGTGAATAGTGGAGAGAGAGGGTATCCCCCCATCGGTGAGGATATCACAACCTGCATATGTTTATTTAAATGTTTCTGAAGTTTTTCATTTGGGAAGATTTCCCTTGAATTGTTCTTTATTTTTAAATTAAACCATTTATTATGTGTAAAAACAAACAAGTTTGCGTTTCTTGGTGATGCATTATTTATACAGAGCGTTAAGTTAATCAAGTAAAAGTAAGGTGTACTCTCAGTTGTTTGAGCCCCCGTATATTCTTATTTGTAGCATAATTCTATCATGAACAAAACAAAACAAAAAATGAAATTCTATCAAAATCTAGAAGATTTTATTCTTTTTTTAATTGTTACACTATCGGTGGTATTCTCAATCGCGAGTTAATCTCGGGTTATCCCAGAACCGGAGGTAACTCGCAGATTGGCGAAACATCATTATTCTCAACTGCGGATCGCGTCAAATCCACGGATTATTCAACCAAAGGTAAACCGCCGATTTCGGAGGGTAACTCGCGGATTTCGATCACGCGAATCTGTTTGTAAACAAAGATGGATGGATTTATCGGAGCTTCTTTTTGTTTTGCGACTCCTTTTTCATGTTTTTAAATTTGTTTTGAAGCTGCTGCCGACTTCGTTTACATAGGCTGGCTGCATTGAAATCCACCGTCAAACTATCCCATGCTTCTTCTTTTTTCTTGTTAAAAACTGCGTTGGTAATTTTGCAGTTTATTATGCATTTATATTTTTCTACAAGATTTAGTAACAATTCCATCTCCCGAACTGAAAAGTTGCTTTCCGACATAGCAAAACAAAACACAAGAGAAATACGTCAAACAAAAAAGCGTGTTAAAAACAGCTGATCGAATGTTTCGTGCCAAGATTCAACATAAAATGTAAGCAATATGTCACGTGATTATCAGTGTCCAATCACAACGACTGTAACATCTTGCCCACGCATAACTCATGGATTCGGTAATCGTCAGTTCGAGAATAAGAAAGGAGAATTATCCGCGAGTTATCGGCGAGCGAGGGTTACCCAATCCGCGAGTTATCTTTTCAATAACTCGCGATTGAGAATACCACCGTATGTGAATTGATTCAATTAACTAGCATGTATGATACGAGCGGAGAGCAAAAAACGGCGAGCATTGGCATTGTTATCCGTTACAAAATCACATTTGACAAATAGGTTCATGATAATAGGAAATCGAAAAGAAATGTGCATGTAATGATGGTAATTATATGGTTGACGTTAGATAAGAAGATATTGAAAAGTTAACAAAGTTTCTTACATGTATGCCACTTATTGACATTTTCACAACATTTATGATATGCATCGACAAGATTAAGTTATTACATAAAATTAAAAACATACAACGAATCACAGTGAATAGAGTACTAAACACAAATCAACTTCTAATTAGAACTAGAATAATATTGTTATTATATGATAGTTATTTTTGTCGAATTATTAATGTGTATAGAATTAAAAAAATAAAACCAGTTTCTTTAAAACTATCTACTTTTTCTTAGAGTGCAGTCTTTAACTGTACTATCAATGCATCTGTAGCATTACACACTTTAACACGTACTTAGACACATACTTCTAACTCAATTGACAAAATAACCAAATTGGTTAGCCTTAACTACATATTTCAGTTATATTTTGCAATATTTTAAATAATTCTTTTGGTGATCCACATTTGCCAATGTTGATATTTAATTTTTATGAAAATCGCCATGTATGTAATATCGCTTTACACGAAATTGAGGGAACTAAAATATTTTTTCGTGTTAAAAGATATTGCTGGAAAAAAACCCCTTTATTTAACAAAATTAAGTTTATTAGTGTATATTTTACGCGCGCGCGCGTGCGAACATACATATGTATATATGTATGTATTTAATACAAATCAATGAAACAAAAACTTGCTCTCTCTTTTTCAATTCCTACTATTAGCTCACAATCTCTAAAGATTTATTTGTTTATTTATTTATTTATCTTGGTGGAATTTTCAATCGTTAATAAAATACATTTTAAAGCACTCAGTTGGGCTAAAATTTTATATACATGATTATTTTGGATGACAATACAATAATTTAATTATAATTAATAAAAATTAATTGATAAAAACTAATTATTCAAGGAATTACAAATACAGCCACGTTGACATCATTTTTGGCGACTTAGCGACCATTTTAGCGACTTGTATCAAAACTTAAAAAGGGTTTTTTTCCCTCACGTTTTAAAGCAATCAGTTGAACTGAAATTTTATATACACGATTGTTTTGGATGACAATTCGATACTTTAATGATAAATAATAAAAATTAATTACCACTTAATGTTGTGATTCTGTCATATGTATATACATATTTATATTAATTGTAACTATTAATAAAAAGTAGCTAAAATAAAATTCTTCTTTGTTGATCTAAGTAGGAATTGCCTTAAAAATTTTTTTTTTATATTACTTGTTTTTATTATTGTTAATAATGTGAAGTTAGAAATACCAAAATCTTAACAGTTTTCCATTTTCGTCTTCTGCATTTTATCAACAATCTTAAGAAGCTCCATCTTCATTTTAAGTTTCATAGAATTTTACTTTCCCTTTGAGCTGTTTGCCATTGTGCTCGTAAAAAAATTCCTCTAAAATAGATTAAAAAAAAAAAAAATGCGATTCAAACTCACTGATTTTTACTCGCACAGCGATGTACCGTCTCCGAATTCTGAAGCTACTAATCAGTGATTAGATGTTTTTGTGTGGTGTTTGTTGAGGAGAAGCGTGGAGAGTAGCTTAGATAAACAAAATTGGCTCATATCACAGGCTATTCCGAGAGTATTTCAAAGCCAAGTTAACTTCCTTTCTACGAAACATGTGAAACCGTCTCTTTCATTTCACACCCCTCTTAAATCTCGCATGTGAGGCTGGTGTTTTCTGTATTTTGTTCATTCCCAGAAGGGAAATCTTTTCGTGTTAAGCGATTTTCGTTTTGTGTTAAGGGAAAAAAATCCATATGAAAGTACATAGTAGTTTGTAGAGACCGTTGTATTATTTCGTGTTAACCGATATTTCGTCTTAAGCGTTTTCGCTTTAAAAGTATTTCACTGTATTAGATTATATCATAGATAAATACTCTTCATATATAAAATGTTTCACATATTAGAATTCATTTGTTTGAAGGATTTTACTTGATATCTTTACACAGGTACTGTAAATAAATATCAAAGAATGACATTAATAAAATTCGAACCAATTATTTAATTCGAAAATCTGATAAAAATAGCAAAATCAAATTCAGATATTTCTAAAAGATTTACATTTTTAATTATCTATTATATAGTGGCTTTTCAATAAATGCTTGTGCAATAAAATCCCTTGTTTTTGTTTCCGTCGAATAGGTTAAATATATACCAAGTATACGTGCAACTATTTCCTGCTCTGTAAATACCGAAAGGGCAATGCTGATTCACCGTCTGGACCGAGATGAGAGTTTGACCTTTTCTTCAGAAGGTGGCATCACTTGCTTCGATTTCTGTGAAAAGCTCAACTGTGTGATCACCGGATGCATAGATAATACTATTAAAATCTGGAATCCTATAGAAAATGCAAATTGTAGCGTATGTAGCTTTCTCAAGATAATTCATTTCCTTTTCTTCTCTTTTTCAAACAGAGTGACACTAAGTCTTTTTTTTTTTGGTATACTCATAAGGTGACTAATTTTTTTCCATTGAAAAGGAGGATGAAAAATTAATTTAAGAAAAAATTAAACGTAAATACATAAAACATTTTATTAATTCAAAAAAAAAATACAATAATTTCTCTTACATCAGTTTTAATTATTTACTGAAATGAGTATTTTTCCATTGAATGAATTTTTTTTTAACCAATATATCATTTTCTAATACATCGGAAATCTCGGAAAAAGACATATCCTTTGTGACGGGCTCACGCGTCTCTTTTCTTTAATATAACCTCTGGGTTCTTTGACGGCCAAGATTAATGACAACTCTTTTCCAACCGAAATCCAAGAAGCGAAATGCGAGCAAGAAATGCAAATAAGATAGCTTTTAAAAGAACAGAAGTTTCAGTAAGCAAAATGGCAATTTAGGGAAAGTTATGTTTGGAAGAGATACGAGCGTGAACTGACAGCCTATCGTAAAGTTACCGGGATACCCAGCCATTGTTACAAGGTGCATACTATTGCACGCGCGCCCAGACGTTTCCGTACAGTGATTGAATCTTAGTTTGGATTAAAGTAGGACTGATTATTTGATATTAGGATTTATAATATTATCAGAAGCGAGAGTAGGCGGATAATTTAATCAGATAAAGTGGTCTAAATTACGCGATTCGGCTTAACTATTTTTGTGTGTTAGTTCATTCTAGATTCTCATTTATATAAATTTATCTAAATTGTTAGACGTTTAAGTTATATTCTTAATAAAATCATATTAAGAATTTAAAATGTCTGTTTATTCCGAGAATCCCACACCTCTAGCTCACATTGACAATCAAAGATATGGTCACGAAAGGGGGGGGGGGCATATCACACCTTTTCCTATTGAACTTTACGGTAAGTGCTAATGTTAAAGTATCAACATTCAATATTGATTTCTCACTTGTCCAAAAATCCTTACCAATTGAAAAACTCTTTCAACTACTGTATTAGTTCCAGGGCAGCACAACATAAGTTCAACAAGAATAACTAAATTTTCATACTTAATGTGTTCATTTTTTAAATGGTTAAATATTTCCACCCATCTCTTAGCAATTTCAACATGCTGATTTTCCCATTTTTCTAATTTATCAGAATTTTAATATATACAATAAGTCTTCTAATTTCTTCAAATAGACAATCGTCATCGAGTTTGATATCAGGCATTTCTTTCGATAAAGCTCAACACAATTTTCTATATCTGTCCAGTTTACTTGCGATGCAGTCAGAAGGTTCCACTGAAAACTGTCATTTCCTGTGATATTTGCTTCAGACCATTCTTCGACATATTGGAAACATGTTTGGTAAAAAGTTTGCACTTCTTTGGTAAACTTTTCCGTTATGACCGGATTTGATTCTTCCAAGATAGACAATTTTCTTTTTATTACTAAACGAATAAATTTTTCTTCAAATCGCGATTTTTATTGAAAAACAAAATCGTTCAAAGTAAGACTAACTTCTGTAGCTGAAATATGTTCACGCACACACACTGATATTCCAGTTGTTGTAGGTTCTTTGTTTCAACTATGGATTTCATTAGTTACCAGGCACAAACAAAGTGAGTCCATCTTTAGAGGCTAATTGTTTTATTGTTACATATACAACCACACACACAAAACAAGCACAACATTTAAAAACTAACTACTATGCATTAAATTTTTTTGTTTCAACCCTAGCGAGCGTAACCGCCATTCGCCTCTCCTCCATGTTGTAAAGTTCTCGTCTCGATGCCGATGGCAGGGCCACTTACATAGTTTTTTTTAGTCAGGTGAATCTTACACACACCATCAATCTTTTAAATCGTTTTGTGAAAAATATATGCCTAGTTATGAATTAAATACATTAATATCTCCAATAATTCATACTGTTCTGGCATATGACACGTAGCCGTTGGGCGTGGCATTTCTAAATACAGAGATTAGCAGATTAGTTTTAAAATATTGAAAAGGAGGACAAATAGGAGGAGACTTTTTGAGGAAGGACAGAACCTATAAAAGAAGGATTGCCCTCCCTAAAGGAGGATGATTGGCCACATTAACATTAGTAACAAGATCTTGTATCCTTTTAAAATTATTTATTTTTAGAGAAATATTCAAAACTGTACATATTCACATAGTTCAATAAAAATCATACATACACTGGTGGTTATTAAAAATGCTTTACCATAAAAGAACCATCCAATACGTATGAAACTTTTCCATGCGTTTGACCTTGATATGACATGCAAATGATTAACATAACTTAACTCAGTGGGGCAACAGCCCATAAGGGCCAAGGCCTACTGTACCCAAATCAGTATAAGTGACCTTGGGCCCTGAGGTGCATGAGCATATCTTCCGGTCAAGTGGTCAGAATGATTAACATTACACGCAGTAAAAAATCCTTAGAGTTATTTTTCTCAACGTTTTTGCTGTAAAATTGCATAAATGCTTAAAAATATTTATGATTTAGTTATTTTTATAATTAGAAATCTGTAACTTTTGTATCCTTGATCATCATTATCCATGTTTCATTATCAACATAAATCGTAATTATTTATTAAATGTGAAAATGTACTTTCTTCATACTCGGATACAAAATACAATAGAACCTCGTTTATCCGAATGTTTATAATCCAGAGCGTCAAATATCCGAACCAGTTTTTTTTCTTCTCAACTACATGTACTGTATATGAATATGTTTTCGAACAGTGCAATGCTCAACAGTTGTTTCGCGTGAGGTTAAAAGTGACTTTTGGCAGAAAACGACGAAGAAAGTGTTGCTGCTTTTGCTGAAAAGCTCAATATGGAGGACGCCTGCTACATGTTAGCCGTAGCTTGGGACTCGCTAGAAAGACCAAGCCTGAAAAATGCATGGAATAAGCTGTGGCCAGATTTAGAAGGCGAAAAAGACATCAATGGCTACAACAGGGAGAAGATTACCGACTTTGTCCAATCGATCCCAGGATTTCAAGAATGCGATGAAGATGTAGAAACGTAGATGGCATGCGATGCAGAAGACTGTGGATTTCAAACGCTAAATGTTGATGAGATTGTGACTTCCATACAAGAAGAATCCGACCCTGTCCACGATGAAACGGATGAAGACGAGGACAACAACAACAGCGAAAGTAGCAAGGGTCTATCAAATGCTGACTCGTTTTCAGCGTTAGAAACAGCTGTGGAGGGGCACGAACAACAATCAAAGTGCTGTCCTATTCAACTACTGCTTCTCAAGAGAATCAGAGACCTTGCAGCGAAAAAAACGAAGGTCTACAATGGTACAGCGAAAAATAAGTGATTATTTTCCACAATAAAGGTAAAATTGCGACATTTTGCACCGATTTTGTTTTTTCTTCAAACATGTTTCCCCCATGTGATGATTTTCAATATTTGTATAGTGTCGGTTTCATATACTCCATGGATCGCAATCGGTTATCCGAACAATCGCGTATCCGAACGATGTCCGGTCCCAATTGAATCGGATAAACGATGTTCTACTGTAAATTGTGCCGATGTTGAATTCTATGTATTAATTGTAAGTGTTTTTGTAAATATCTTTTAACTAAGCGTATTCTTAATGGTTCGATACACAGACAATTGTCTTTTTAACTTTAAGTTGAGAAATAAAAGCATACATATAACACAGATTAACATGATTTTAGAAATTCTTAATTTTTTTCTCTTAAATAGAAAAAAAAATTAACAAACATTGTTATTAAAACATTCATTCAAAACTACACTCATGGCCAAAATTAAAGTCACAAACATAAAATCTGGGCAAATGAATGAGCTATTTACTGTGTTGCCACGAAATTTGGCACAGATACATATTATAATGTGAGAAAGAATATAACAGCATAACATTACGGAAAAGATTTTAAAAGTGATTTAATATATCAAAAAGTGTGAAATCATAAATCAGAGATAATGCCTTTACCTCGGGAAAAGTCTATGTCTTCTTCCAGATTGATTGATTGATTGAATATTAACGTCGCACTGTTCAGCTACACGAGGGCTTTTGGCGACGGACCACGTAATTTTGAACCATGGTCAAGCGACGTGGACGACACCTGAGCTGGCACCCCCCTCTCCTAACTACCACACCAACGGGAGGACATTTCAGCTCTCGACAGATTTAACGTGCATCGCTGCCCTACACGGCGGGTCTTTAGTGGTACTGGGCTCGAACTCGTGACAAGGCATGCCACGATCCGATACCTATACCACTCGGCTACCGCGGCCACATGTCTTCTTCCAGACGACAGCAGTAAAGTTACGAGCAAGCTGAGGAATCATTATCCGTCGGCGCCGTCATGCGCTTAATGCCAAGTAGCGATCCTGTGCAGACGGCATTGAACTTTGGCAGCCTTGGCTGACCTTTGTGTTGTAGTTTCTCTTGTTTGGAATTGATTTCACAATCAGAAGAATACTTTCAGTGCCACTTGTAGCCATCGAGCCTCTTCCTCTTGAGACTGGCCAGCTTCGGCTCGCCTCAAGGAGTTATCTAATTGATTAGGAGAACCCATTCTCACTGTGAACATGCTAACTTGTTGGTTTAAATGCAATATTCATAAAACTTCAAGCAAAAATCCCGAATGCTTAAGTGGCCTCAATATCCAGAGTTATGCAAAAACTACTACTAAACAACTTTTCCTGAACTAAAGGTTGATATTGTACTACCCGTTTTTCAAAATATATAAAAATTCCATCAATTTTACTGGTAACGAGCGAGATTTAGAATTATGTCGGAAACTATGTTTGTGACCTTAATTTTCGACATGAGTATGCTTTTAAATCTCAAGTAGCAGAATTTTTTTTTTATCATATAGGAGACTCTAACAGGCCATTTCAATTCAGTGACACATGTTTTAGTGGATGAAAAGCGTCTCTATCTTATTTCTGCTGATCGGGACAGAATTATTAGAATATGGAATCTGCGGACACCTAGATGCTTGCAAGTCTTGAAATTCAAAGAGTCTGAATTTTCGGAGAGACAAGTTTTCGCTTCTGTGTTTCTGGACCCGGATTACGGTAAAAATCATTTATTCTATGTTAGTAGTATATCCTTTTAAGTCCAGCCCGCAAATTCGTGCTGGAACAGTCCGCGTTCCAGGGAGGGTAGCAAAACTTTTTTTTCAATTATTTTTTCATTTGTCATTGGGATCAGTATAGTGTTAGTAACCAGAAGAATCAACATTTAGGGATACAAATATTTGGGGTCTTAAAGGGATAAGAATGTCTAACCCTTGCGGGTTGGGGTCTTAAAGGGATCTAGAGTCTAGTAATTGTGTTATTAAGTGGTTGGAAGATTTTGATAGAAATTAGATGTTATTTGTAAAAAAAAATACAACAAATTTCATGGCGTTGTTTTAAAATGACTTGAAGAATTGTTTTTTCTTCTTCATTTTGAATTTGTTTCTGAGTTGTGCAACTGGAAGAAACAAAATGTCTTTGAAAAATATGAAGATTAATGAGGATTTTTTAAAATAAAATATGAAAATTTTATTTACTATTGTGCATTGATTTCGGCATACTTAATTTCAGAAATAAAATTTTTTGGAATATTAAGTTTGTTTCATGAAGATTTATTTAACTTTTGATATAGATCCCTATTTTATACAGCTTAGTACATTTTAACTTTGTTTTAAGTTACACATGGAGGTTAAATCTCATTACTATTACTACTTTAATAAATGCGGCTTAAATATAATAGCAGTGGTATAAAAATTTCAAAATATGCTCTATGATTGATGAATAATGAGATTTAAGTATTTTGAAGACAATTTAGTTTAAAATAAGTTTTTATCTTTGAAATATTTTTAAACTCCAAACCTATATAATCTACTTTGCAGATAGATTAATTGTAGCAACCAGTCGTATTGCTGTGCTTAATTCTTCTCATAAAGAAATTCGAAAGACGGCTCATCCAGACAGTGAATTGGTGATATTTGTTGGCTATAGCAGCGTCTTCGAGTGCTTCATCACAGTTGGAAATAAGGCTTCAGTCTCAATGTGGGATTCTCAGTCCTTCTCTTTAATTCATGAGTTCACAAATACTCATGTCACTTTCAATAAAGAAGGGATTATTCAAATTGTGGATGTAACTGCAGCTGGTTTTGATCCATCGGAAAGACGCCTTATCACGGCTGGTAAGCAATTAAATAATGGTACATTTGCTTAATGACTAACTTGCAACACATTTTGGAACATCAACTTTTTTTAGCTTCAGAGACAGCAGAATTGCAACAGATCAAAGAACAGATGACGATTTAAAAATAAAACTTAATGGCACATTTAAAATGAGAGCAGTTGAACACATTTTAATGCTTTTACATAGATTTATTAAATTCGCTTTGAAAGACATTTAATTTTTAATGAACTTTTTCTAAGGTTATGGTAATGATGATGATGATGATGTCGTATCCATGATGGGACCAAATCAGATAGCATCATGGGCCCAAATGACTGTTATGGTAATCTGTTCTATTTCATTCACACAGAAGTTTGTTGACGAAACAAGAACACCTATTTCTTTCAAGGCAGCAAGAATCGCTGGACAGTCAAAAATATGAACCTTGTTAGCTCTGTATCTAAACATTGGTTATGATGACATAAATGAAAAAGCTATGGAAATTTAAAAAGCTCAAATTATAGTTATGAGACAAAATAAATGGAAGATATTGAAAATTATTGGAGTTGAAAAGTTATAAAACTTGACAAGGCTAATTTAAAAAAAAACCCTTAGATAAAACAAAAACTTCAGTCTATAAACCCTAAGAACTAGTACTAACTATACGAACACTGTCTATAGTTGCAGTGTGTGGTTTAATAATCTGACTCAATTTAATCAATTCTCGGCTTAATAGACTGCTCAGTTAAAAAAAAAATGATAAATGCAACACCTATCTGAAAACAATTTTCTGTTACTTCAAGTGTTTTATTAAAGGTCTGATTCCACTTAATACTGATTGTATAATTGTTGTATGAACGATGTTCGGTGAGTGTAATACAAATTTAAATAATTTAATAAGTATTTCAAATATAAACTTATTTAGTTTATGATCATTATTTGGCTATGATGACCTAATTTCAATTGTGGTCAGTTAAAATAAAAACAATTGCAATAATGCAAAAAAAAAGAGGAAAAATAATTATTTACATTATACATTGAATTAAACTTCTTAATCATATAAAGAGAAGAGTACTTAAATTTTTGTACGTCTAACTCTTTTTTTACACGATAGATATGTTAACCAAGGAATATTTGTAAAAAAATTCGCTTAAAAATATATATTGCACCTATGGAAAATTTGATCGGTTCCAATTTTAAGAAACTGGCGAAAATAATGCATTACACCTTAAGTTTTCATGTTAGAATCTTAACCATTTTATTTCCTAAAGAATGCACATGTATCAAAGTAAATTATCATTTGAAAAGGGAAAAAAAGCATGTCCCTATTTCATGAAACAAAAATTAGGTAAAATAATAATGTAAAGTGGCAACGACCACAAATGAATATTTCATCGTGTTAAATAAAAATAAGTTGTTTAAAAAGAGAATTTTTTTTTAAATCGTGCTAAATCAAAATCTTTTAAAGAAGTTATTGTTGAAACAGAATTGAGCGTATCTTGAAAATTTTTCAATACTGTATTTTGCTTACAGATTGCAGTTATATTAAAGAAAAGAACATAAAATAGTATAATTAAAAAAAAGGAAAAAAAATGCATTTGAAAATATTACTGAAAGCGGCTGTTCTTATTTACTGCGATTTTTGTTCTAAAAGCATTGTTTGTGTGCTTTCTGTTATGCATTATGAAAAGTCGAATAGCTTAACGGTAAAAAGTATTCGAAAAAAATATTTATACGTATTGGTTGCAAGCTATCTTCTTTTACTAACTGTAATTTTTATAGCTTTTAATTGGTTCTGTTTTCTCTCTTAGCCAGAGATGGTACAATTAAAGTATGGAATTTCCATCTCGGCATCTGTCTTCGAAAATTCAAAGCTAAATTTTCTGTTTTGGCATTATCTTTTGTCGATTTTCAAATTTTTGCTGCTGGATCATCAGGATTAATAAGTATATTTTATGATGACGGTGAAGCTACAATTGAGGACACGGAATGGAAACCTATTGATAAACAAACAATTGTTAGTGTCGATACTTACTCTCAAAATTTCCTGGCTTCTGCTACGAGTCAAGGAGAAATTATGGTTTGGTTATGGAAAAATGCAGATGTTAAACTGCGAGTAAAGGAAGATCTAGAGGGTAAGCATATTTTAGGACACCATTCCATTAAACTTTTGTAGTTTTTCTGATTCTGTGCATTGTTAGATTCCTTTGCACTATGTACTACAGTTTAAAAAAATTTTATTCAATTGTTTTGATAACATATTATTTAAATTTAACTACATGTTGTTTTATATTTGTAAACTGTATTTTTTTTATTAATTATTTATGAAAAAAATACATATCGTAAAATCTGGCGTATAACGCGCACCTTTAACACCAAAAATAAGATTGAAATTTACGGATGCGCGTTATACCCCGGGTATAAAATGAGAGCTTTAAAATAAATAAAAAAAAAGATATGTGTGATTATAAAAAAAATTAAAACTTCTACATATATCTGAATACTGTTTACTGAAAAGAAATGACATGTCTTATGAACTTAAAGGGTTATATTTCTAGAAATATACTTTTTTTATCACTCAATGCTCAACTAAATTTTCCTCGATCAAGAAATGAAGATCTCTGTAAGAGATCAAGAGCGTTTCAGCAAATTTGTCAATTACATTACAAACATAATATTTGACAAGAGTATAGAACTGAGAGAAACTATATCGTAATACTTACTTCACCTACATTTTATGTAATTAGTTAAATTGAATTTTTTTTTCATGACTTCAACAAACCACTAAATGTTACCGTGGAAAACTTTTACGATCCATGATTTTTATTTAACCCCCCAAAAAAATAAAAGTATTATTTGACAAGATTATCACCGGACTTCCAATTAAAAGTAACAGGCCAATAGATATTCTTCTCATTTCTGAAAGTGTCTTATCCCTACATTCCTATTCCTTATCCCTATTAAATGTTCGAGGAACAAGATTTTTAAACATTACGGGCCATATTTATCTCTTTATTATCAAGTATTACGAAAAAAATTTAATGCAAGAATTTCAGAGCCATTATTTATGCATATGCTTCAGTTTAAATAGCATTATGGATAATGCTATATTGTTTGGAAGTAGGAAATAAATCTTTGTTTCCATTTCGTAATGAACTGCATCAAAATTTTTCAGCTATTCAATAAAATAGTCATTATTTATAAGCCATTAATAATTTAAATGTTTACTCTCTCTCGGTCACTTCTTTTTACTTTATTTTTGGTGAACTTGTCACCAAGAGTCGCGATTCTGATATTTTTTTTATACGTAAAAGGGATATATATCCTCATAGAGAAAAAACATTTTCAGATAATTTTCAAAATCTGATTTGTTAAAGTGTCTGATGTGCGAATTAATAATAATAATGAAAGAAGTATTCGGTAAAAATAGTATTGAAATATTAATATTAAAACAATTATATTTTAATATTTTCAAATATTACAAAAAACTTTAATCGAAATTTGTATTGATTTGCTAATATTAGGCCCTACAATACCAGAAGATCCCGATTATCCTGCCAAAGCTGTGGTGAAGGATCGAAAAAATTCTAGCATTAGCCAGATCTTATTTCTACGAACTCGGGAAATGGATGATTCCATAGGAAATCTTGTTTCTTGCGGGATTGACGGAAGAATACGTTTCTGGAGTGTAATGTGCACCCAAAAGGTCAATAAATGGCGATTACTCTCCAAATTCCGTGCAGTCTTCAGAGAATGTGATGGAGTACTTTGTATAGCAACTGACAGGAAAAACAAATATCTTTTTTCAGGTTATTAGATTTGATTGTTATGAATATTAACTTGTGTAAAATTAATTATTTCTACTTAAAATTAATTTTAACTCTTACTATTCCTTCCAACCCGCTGTTTTGAATTTGTGAAGGTAGTTTTAATTCACAATGGAAATTCTACTTTTCTTCTCAAACCTGGTCTAATTTATCGATTTGAATATACGAGAGGCGTTCTGAAAGTAAATTTCATCATTTTTTTTTTATCAAAGATGATACACCACGCGAATCAAAAAATCGACACAAGATACTACATCCGTTGCTGGCTCAACGACGGAGGAATATCAGTGGAAGAAATATGATCCCTGCTCAGAGTTCCGAAAAAGAATTAGTAGCAGAAGACCGGCACGCTCGAGATTACTTGAATACAAATCACAATCGTAGACGGATGTGTGCTGACATATGGTTTCCGATAGAAATTTCTGCTGTTATCTGGTATTAATAAACACGTGGGAACTGGTGTACCTGTCATCCATGAATGGCTACAGACCGTGTATGGTAAAGAGATCATGTCAGATGGTTGGTCGCTGGTGTTGAATTGTGACGGGCTCACGCGTCTTTTCTGTAACATAACCTCTGGGTTCTTTGACGGCCAAGATTAATGCCAAATCTTTTCCAACCCAAATCCAAGAAGTGAAATGCAATTGTGAAATGCAAATAAGATAGCTTTTAAAAGAACAGAAGTTTCAGTAAGCAGAATGGCAATTTAGGGGAAAGTTATGTTTGAAGAGATACAAGCGTGAATTGACAGCCACTAGTAAAGTTACCAAGATTTCTAGCCATTACTACAAGGTGCATACCATTGCATGCGCGCCTAAAAGTCTCTGAACAGTGATTGAACCTTCGCTTGAATCAAGGTAGGACAGATTATTTGATATTAGGACTAGTAATATTATCAGAATTGAAAGTAGGCGGAAAATACAATTTTTTAGATAAGTGATCCAAGTTACGCGATCTGGTTTAACTACAGCAGTGTGTTTGGTTTATTCTCACTTAATATAAGTTTATCTAACTTATTAGGAATTTAAGTTATATTCTTAATAAAGTCATATTAAGAATTTTAAAATGTCGATTCATTTCGAGAATCCCACACCTCTAATTCACGCTGACAATCAAAGATATGGTCACCATAGAACGACCATATCACAGCATGTTCAGAGAAAGAAGTCAGAGTTTTGAGGATGAAGGTTGAAGTGGGCGTCCCTTCGCATCTTTGAATGAAGACAACACTGCAAGGCTATTCTACAATTACTTGCATCGCTGGGCATAAAGTTTTACCAGAGCAATTTCTTCAAACAGATTGCAACGCTACGAGAAACATCTCAAGGTCGACAACGACGTCAAAAAATAGGGCAAGGTATATATTTCGCGAGGCTATGGTGTATTTTTTTAAATTTTTTTTTTTTTTTTTTTTGTTAATAAAGTTTTCGTGCAAAAAAGTCTTAAAACTTTCTTTCAAAACATCCCTCTCTTTCTCTTGTTAGAAGGGTAAAAAGTAAAAAATAGTGAAGATCTCTCTTTGAAAATTTATTTTTTTCCTCTCTCTTCGATATCTGAAAACATTTTAAAAATAATTCTAAAAAATATTTAAAGTTATTAATCGATTATTAAAATAGACATATTTAAAGAAAATTACTGGAATAATGCATTTTATTTTATTATCTTTACTACTTTTTATTTTTTCGGATGCATTTTGTTGTATTCAAATCAACTTACTAATCTAAGTAGAGTGGAAAGTAGAATTTCCTTAGAATTAACCCTATGCTCTCGAATTTTTAACGGCCAGTGAATGAAGGAAACTTAAATTACTTTTAACGTAGCATTGTTTCATACGAAAACATTCTCAGTTTTTAAAGGTTTTTACAATCAGCTTCACCAGTTAATATATATATGTATTTATATAATATATAATATATTAATATATAATATAGTTAATATATAATATATTAATATATAATATAGTTAATATATAACATATTTCTCGAACTGAGTCTATACCTTAAAAAAATATCAATTAAAATGCTGAAACACTTCCTCCTTCGAAATAAGCCCCTTGCGTAGCGATACACTTTTGCCATCATTTGTAAAGATTACCGAAACTTTTCTGGAATCAGTTTTTAGCCATTTCCTTTAATACAGCCTGCAATGCAGATTGAACTTCATTTATAGATTCAAAATGCCAACTCTGCAAGTGAATTACCAGTTCAAGAAAATAGACTGAAGTCACAAGAGGAGAGAGATTAGGGGAGTAAGGAGGATATAACACAGCAGTTGTTTTCGTCTTTGAAAGAAAGTCGTTGACGAGGAGGGGGAAAGGTATATATATATAATCAGGAGGATTATCATCCAAAAGCACCAATAAATGCTCAGCCCAAAGCTAAGGTTTAATTTTCCGGATCGACTGTTACTAACGATGCAGGATTTCTACATAGAATTACTTGTTCGTAGTGTGCACTTTAAACAAGACTTTCCTTTTAGAGAGATTTCGGTAGCATTTATTTTGCTTACATGGAGATTGTAGTGAGCTCTGGATTGTATTAGAAGTACCCCTTTTTTTCGTCCCCAAGAACAATTCTATTAAGTAGGGAAGAATCTTTGTCAACAGCTGAAATTAAGTCCCCTCCCCCTTATTTCCATTCCAGTTGCCAATTGGTTATCGGTTAACATGGGAGGAACGATGTGTTGACACATCCAATAGATGGTAAGATCTGTAGTGTATAAACATTGACATATGGTCTTTGATGTCTCAATTGATTCTTCTACTTTCTTTATTGTTTACTGCCTCTTTCAATCTACGGTCGTAAAAACTTTTCGATGTTTTCAGAGATGCGGGAAGTCTGTAGACGGCCAAGGTATTAGCCGTCTTCAACACTTTCCCTGAAATGTTGAGAGCTTTCAAAAACTTTCCTTCACGATGTACTACGTTACTGCCGTACACATGCTTGAACATTTTGTTGTCTCCGTAGTACCCATTCCCAAGAGAGAGAGAGAACATTAAATTTAAAATTAATTATCTGCTCAAAATACACAATTTCTTTCACAGGTTACCTTACCAATTCTTCAGTTCAGGAAATAAAGGAAGTCAGTCGGCACACTAAATCAGTGGAATACGCCGGGGGATCAAACGCGTCCCCTTTAAATTAAACTACTGCAGAGATACTGTTGGGTTACAGAAGTACCATGAGAGCTAGAATTATATTGAAAGAGCTCAACTCCAGAAATCAGCATTCTTGTTTTGTTTTGAATGGTTTTTCACTGTCGTTGTTATACCTAACAATAAACAGCTGGATTGATTGCCGTTCTTGATTCCATTCATTCAACAAGACACACGCCTTTTTAATCCCAAAATTCGTAGTTTTAACCTTTCTCTTAGGGAGTAATTGTTTAAGTTTCCTTTGTTTGGAGAAGATAAATGGGAATACATTCATATTTTTGAATGTTATTTTGTTTCTGGGCTGATGTGATGAATCCTAGTCTCGTCTCTGGCGGAAACGTCAATTGTACAAGACATTATTACTCGTCTACAGCTCAGATCAATACTGGCGAGCTGGTGTCGATGCTTGCAAAGATTATAATTAGAGATATACGTGGTAGTCCACCGCGCCTTCCACATCCAATTACTTGCCTGGCTTTTAGCGGTTCATTATCAGATTAGAAAAAGAAATGCCTCTTATACTGTATGTTCTTATAGAGGAAAAAAGTAATCAATGCGTTTGTTATATAAGTGAATCAATCTGCAAATATTTTAATTCGTATCACTTTCAAAAATTGCATGAGGAAATATTTCTACAAAAAGTTAACTAGTTTAAAAAATACGAAGATATAAATAAATTATAAATTTTGTTATAAAAAGAATTTCGTATGAATGCAATATTTCTTAATGAATGCTAATATATATTTACTAGTTTCTTTTAATATCTAGTGGTATAGAAATTTAAACAACTTTAAGAAGTGCAATAACATTTTAATCAATATTATTAATAAAGTTGTATTCCATATTTCTCATCTCAGCTTTTATTTCATTTTATAAAGGCGATTCAATGGGCTACATTCGCGTGTACGACTTGGAGGATTATTACGCTTTATACGGATCCGTACCAAGCAATGCAAAAAAGCCTAAAATGCAAAATTATGAAAAATATCCCTTTTTAAGACTACAACGATTAATCCAGTATAACCACAGTCAACACTCCAAATTTGATGCCGAAGGTGGGAGAGAATTCGGATTTGCACCGCTTCTTCTAAACTGCTTTAGAGCTCATATGGGAGCCCTTTTAAAAGTGACATACTCTAATGAGACAGAGATAGTTGTTACTGCAGCAAGGCACGGATCAATTCGATTGTGGAAAACTTCCGGAACTTATATAGGGCATTTGGGAACTGATGAAATTATGCCGAAATTCAAACATATGCCACCCGATATTCAAGCAATAGCATCACCTTTAACTCTTCACGTAAGTAGATTAATATCTTACATTAACTGCAACTAACATCTCGTTCTTGTGTTACACAAGAGTTATTGGCGAAAAATCTCGAAGTGTGAACCATGGTTAAGAACGAAGATGATATCTTGTACACTCTATTACATAAAAAAGGACGCACAAAGGGGGAATTATCCAAATGGGGCGAAATTGCGTTTGAACTTACCTTACAAACAGAATATACAAATTACTAATTTTGAATGGCGTATGACTGGAGATTTAGATGGCTTGAACTCCAGTACATCTGTAACGGAAACATCCTGTGATGGTGTATAAAACAGTGAACATCATAACGCAGAGGTATAACTTCTGTCTGTCGATCCACGTGTATTGTATTAATGCCTTGTAGACGGATTTGCGAACAGTGTTATTACAGGTAAGTAGACTAGAGGACACATGCTAGTTTAGTCGTAAGATCGCTAGACATTTAGGTAGAGATGCTACCAATGGATGATGTGGCAAAAATAGATTAAGTATGGCCATGAAGAACGTCAAGAAGGTAACGATTGAAAGACAGAACAGTGGGATTTTCCATCGGCGCATCCAGACCCTTATGCGTCCTTATCGATGATCGAATTTCTAACCGAGATACCATTAACAGTAATTATTGTCTTAAGGTAATTTTACGTTAGGAGGCTCTTGCGTATGTATTTGCCGTGATACCGAAGTGTAGTGGAGAAGAATCGTTTTCAGCGATGAATTCTACATCGAACTAAGCTCTAATGACCAGCGAAGACGTATCTGGAATGTCCAGCCGTATAAGAGTCGTCCTTACAACAGCCTTACAAGAGTTACGATATCGGTGTCAATTCATAGTTAACCTTTTGGTTGTTATCCACCGGCCACATCCTTATCACATGGAGGTACGTCGGTGATGGGCTTATATTTCAACAGGATAATATCCAAACGCCTACGATACGTCTTTCTATTTCTTTCTTTCTTGTTCAACACTGCTCTCTCCAGAGTAACTGCCAAATCTCTCCCCAATAGGGTACGTTTGAGCTCTGATCTATTACCCAACCATTTTTGCCAATTAGAATGTGTATGACAGGCAATCCCGCGGGAAGACATCCGCCAATGGTACGGATACCCAGACGAATTACAGCTTGCATCAGGACAAGAGGTTAATCAACCTATTGTTGACTCTTTTTATGCCCACGTAGTTGTATTTCTTGAATAAATTCCAATTAATATGATAATATTTGCGTTTTGTTTTTGATACATGACATGAATCACATCTACTGTTTTTCGTTTCATTTGGATAACTTCTTGGTACGACACTTTTTAGGTTATAGAGTGTATTTATTAGTGATTGGATGTAAATAATCAATGACTGCAATTTTTTAAAGTTTTTCCATATAAATCTAGAGTTATGCAAATGATAAATTTTTCGATAAACTTCAAAAATCTTCTTTTTTTTTTTTTTTTTCAGATTTTGGTAGAATTTTAAGCTGTGGATAAATAAATTTATGTTGTTTTACTTAATATTTTTTCCTAAATCATAAAGAGTAAAACTCAAACTTTTACCAAAACAACACTTTTACCAAACCAAAATAACACTTTTACAGATTTAAAAAATACATTACGCTAATATTTTATTTGCTGACTCTTATTTTACTAAGAGTAACATATATTTTAATGTATTAATAATTTCTAATTGAATCGATCCCTTATAAGTTATATCTTATTTCGTTTTTTGTAGTGTAATGCCAACAGATTTTTAATTGTACGCGATAAAGAAAAAAAAAGTTATGTATTTTTTTTATTTAGTTCTAAATTTTAAGCACAAATTTTATCGAACTGATAATATGTAATTATATCTACTGATATTATAATATTAGAAACAATTTTCTACCTTAAAAAGAATTAATTGCGGGTTTTATTTCTCTTCTAAACATCATCATATTAAAACATTGAATCATATTTCAACAGATTTAAAAAGTACTTAAAAACTTCAGTTTTGAGCATAAGATATCATTTGATTTGAATTACGATCCAAATTTATTAATTGATTCGAAATTACAATAACATAATATACAAGAAGTTAAAAATATCGGAGTTTCGATATGGTGCAGACACATGAATTTATTTTTTATGGCATCATTCATTATATGTTTAATAAATCGACCGAACTTTATTAATGCAGATGAAACTGGTATTTATCTTAGTGGAAATATTTTTAAAAATGTATAATTACGCAGCTTTAAAATCTTCATTATAATTCATTATCTTGTTCTAGTAACAAAAACTCCTTTGTTCTAATAATTTTAGAAAGTTCCGAAGACAGCTGTCTAGCTTTTCCCAGTATATTGTGCGGCTAGGGACAAAAGCTAATTTTGCTTAACTGTTGTTAGTCTCAGTGGACCTATTACAACTGTCTGCGAAACTTTCTGTAGCTTTAATAATGTTTCCAACTTTTGGAAACTATACTCACTGTGCAACATTTTTTATACATGACATTCTGTTTATGATCGTTCCTGTTCTAATATTTCAACGATTCTGCCCTTTGAAAAAGAGTTGATTTTTCTTTGAATCATAATAAATACTTAAGCAATTGCTGAAATGCACAAGAGCTCACTTATTGCACAAATAATCAGAATTTCGAATGCATATGGATATCACTTTACTTGCAGTAGGTCTCAATAAGTAATACAAAGCAGCATTATCAATAAAATAAAAAAAAAAGATCTGGTTGTATACAATCATTGGGAAACATCAATAGATTATGCATATGGACTTTCAGGTATTTTTCTGTGTTTTGCTTAAAAATTTCCTTTTTTTTTCTAATATTCTTAACTTTTGGACACCACTGTATTTTATTCTGAGTCAGTAAATATTCAGATTTCTTAACGCATTAGAAAATTTTCTCCGTCTGACTCGTTTTCCAGAGATTTCGTTTGCAGATAACGAGATATGAAAATTTTTTATAAATTAATATTCTATTATTTGTTAAATTTAAAAGGTGAACCGGACTTCGTACTAGTATTTGGAGGGGGGGGGATACAATGGATCCGCGTAAAAATCAAAAACTTTTATATAAACTAATCACAATATTTCAAAGGTAAATATGCAACTGAAGCGAAAAAGCCTATAGAACCCTATCTAAAAGAACAATAAACATTCGCTAAACTTTAAGAGAGGACTTCGAGTCACAACCATGAAAGTTCCCTCTCCAAAGTTTCAGTTATATGACTCTATAAAAAATTACCAAGCTTCCTGCTAAAAAAAACTGATCAAAATAATTTACATCGCCAGTTTACTATTACACTTTACACCAGTGCTTCTTAAACTTTCAATGTTTGCGACCTAATTTTCAATCATAGTTTTCATCGCGCCTCCTTTCATACAATAACAATGAACTGAACTCAATAATAATGTACTGAGACGTAAAGTTATAATATTACTTTAATTATAAACGGTATAAATTATCAAAATGAGTATTAAATTTTGTATAGGACAAGCCCATGGGGTCTCAAGTAATTATTAAACTTGTTCTTAACATATTATTGATGAATTAATGATCAAATATATTGTGCAGTACTGATACATTTGTAAGAATATTATATCAGTTAAAATGTATATTTTATTTTTTATTACGTGAGAATGTACTTTGTTTTGATTCCTTTTAGTAAATTAATAATTTTTTAAAAATTTTTTTATTTTTAACTTTTTGATATACTTGCCCTCCCGGTAGGATTGTCACGACCCACATCTATCGCACCCCGCAGTTTGAGAAACTATTTTACACAACTACAATCTCTTATCCCTTCTTACTCCAGGTCTCTTTACATAGTATTACTAATCAGAATATAACGGTTCCCTCCAAGAAGTTCTCAAATCAAGCATCAATTAAATAGAATTCCCAGAGGTTAGAGTTAAAAAAGCATAAGAATCCGCAACAACTGTTTAAAAGTAGATTTAGTTTATATAAAGTCCCTAAAAAAAACTACGAATAGGACTCATTTTATAATACGAAGTACTCTGACGTAATTTTTTTTATAAAATCTTTAAGGTATCCGACTACGTTCGGAACCGTGATTTTAAAAAAGCGCATAAATGGATAATTTTCGTGATATTTAGTGTCACTTAGATTAGAATACATGTATAAAATTGTTTTAAGGACATTTTAACAAAAAAAAAATTATTTAAATACAATATTTTGGCAAAAAAAGGACTTAGAATAATCTTTTTTTTTTTCATAATGTTCTCCTTTTATAAAAAATGCTTCTAAAATAATAATATTTCGCTTATATAAAGTAAAGACTTCTTCAGAGAGTATGAAACTAGGGGTTTTGAAAAATTCACATTATTTTCAGAGTTACCACCCATTGAAATAATCATCGGCGTTTTTTTCTTAAAATTGCTCCCCTCTGTTGTCGTAAAATATGGATAAACCCACTTCTAATATATTTCAAAAATTCTAGTTGAGCCTCTGTAGAGAGGTCTGGGCTATATACAGGCAAAATATTATTATAATAGAAGAATTTTTCACAAAAGGAAAATATTTTGAAAATGGGTCATTCTATGTTCATTTTTTGTCAAAATATTGTACTTAAATAATTTTTATTGTAATACTATTCTTAAAACAATTTTATATACATTTTCTAATCTATATCATAAATATTATCCATTTATACGCTTTTGCAAAATCACGGTTCCGAACGTAGTCGGATACCTTAAAAATAATTTTTACAAATAATAGTTAACGATATCTTATTTAATGTTTTCAGTGATTTGTTCGTAACTATATTCACTAAAATAATTACTCTGTCTTAAAAAACTGCAGCGTCAGGCTTCTGCTATATTTTAAGCATTCATTGGATCCTTTGATTATCTTCGAGTTCTCAAACATTCAAAAGGTGGACTAAGAGTTATTATAGTTATTTTTGTTTCAAGAAAATCCGTAAATTCTCTACTTGTGTGAGAAATGTAATAAAAAAGTAAGGCTCAAGCTAAGATAATCAATTATCAACTGAGTAGAAATGGTGAAACTAATGCAAGTTGTAATTGAACTGATTCATAAACCAATGACTAAATCCTAATCTATGTATTCGATGTGTACCAAAGTGAAATCAGTATAACTTATTAAAAGAGGAAGTGCAATGCTCGTATATTTCCTGGAGATGTGTAATAAATCCAACACCCTTTCTAAGGCTAACGTATAAATATATTTATTACCAATTACATTAACTTTTAAATGTCCAGGGTAAGCTATTTTACAACTTTTCATTAGTTAATGACTTCAGAATTTTTTTAAAAGAAATAAAACCTTACACATTTTGTTATCCCCGTCACACACACATAATAACAGGTTAGGATGAGAGAACGACTGTGGCTGGCAATTGTCAATTCCTTTATTTTGTGGAAGTTATGTAGAAGAGATACGGACTCTTAAGACCAACTAGGTTTTCGTCTTTGGTTTGCACCAGTGTTGCTAGATCGTGCGATTTTTCGCGAATTTTGCTACTTTTCAAAACTTTCCGCTACTTGTTTTTATCCTATTACTACTTCGCGAGTTTTATGCTACTTCACTTGATGATCCCGTTACTTTTTGCTACTTTCAGACATACTTAAAAGTATTGGAATAAGTTTTAAAAAATGACTAATTTCGGATAAATCGCCAAAAAAAGAAGGAAAAAAAATAATGACTTTAGTCGCCAAGTTGTAGAACGGAACGCTGTAAAGAATTAAGAAATCGAATGTGCCTCGAGCTGTTGGATTCAATTCTCAGAATTAGAATGACTTTGGAAGAAAAAGGGACTTGCTGCGTTGATTTCCTTCCATCGCCACCATGCTTCAATATACTAATTCAGAAATTTATTAAAAAAAGACACAGCAGAGATAACGATATTGAGCCGGAAGAATTTGAATGTATTTTAAATTAATTAAATGATTAAAGCATTTCAACGTATTTGTAAAACGATTTTGCAAAATTAAAAACATTATATTTATCAATTGCAAGTGAAAATCGATTCGTCACTTTTTGCTACTTTTCCCCCTTCTTCGGGCTACTTTGCTGCATAAGTTTTTGGCAACTCTGTCTGGCACTTCAATTGATTTCAGGATTTTCTAGTCAGAAATGGAATGGTAGACCCATAAGTTTCCTGGGCAATAAAAAATGATTCCAGACGAAGTGAAATGGAATAAAGTTGATAACCCTGTTCCAGTTTGAATTAATACATACAGACGCTGTCGTGTGTGCACATCAAAAGAGAAACGACATGTGTGCTCAATTTACTATGTCCTATTATATGTATTTGACGTTTTCCAAAATGTCTTGGGAAAATAATAATGTTACTTGTCATCTCTCTCTATGACTAAATATAAGTTCTATAATATAAGTTATTTTTCCAGTTTGTAGAATTTAAAAAATATATTTTATAAGTGTACATTTAAAGAAAAAGGAATAAAAAGCAGTAAGTTTCCCACTTTTTAAATAGCTCCCAATGGGCGGTAATAAGCATACTTATCATTAAAAAAATGGTATTAAGAATCAAATTAATTTTCTCTAAAAAACTAAATCAGTTTCTTTTCTTAAATATATCTCAATTCCAAAAATATTTTAATGTACTTTCACTAGAAATAAATGGAACATTAAAGGATTAACTCTCTTCTTGACTGGTTCTGAGAAGAAAGCCTTTCTTAAAAAGTTACAAGTCGCTTCACACTCATGCAAACATTAAACAAATTTAAAAAAAAAAAGACTATAGAAAAAATCAGAAAATTAACTTTTAGATTGTAATATATATACTATAGTATATCAAATAAACAGTCAAACTTCAAAAATTATAGGTATTTAACAATGGAAGGAAGCCCCATTGGGAAAGGGCTATGAATGCTTTAAAGCGATGCCGATTGGGCCATACTTCTGAAGAGACAGAAGAAAAGCCCTTTGCTTGGATAAAGAAGAAGGATGTGGTAACTAAGGTACACTTAATTTTACATTATTAAAAATGAGTCATACTTATATACCAGGCGGTTATAATTAAACTTCCCCTATAAACGGCATCTTACAAGGCAAATGGGTGAACGGAATGTAATGAAATTTTGCATATGGTCTGTACATGAGATGCACTCACGGAATTTTGAACATAAAATTTGAGTTCCAAAATGTACACCAGAGGGGGCCTTTACGGGAAAATATGAAATTTAACACAATAAACGACCAAAACAATATTAAAAATCCAGAACAAGAATGATGAGTAATAAAATGCAAATCCAGGGAAAGCTGTCCGTTATAGGAGAAAAATGTCGTATTCCGTTTTAACTTCTAGAAATTGCGCGGGCTCTAATAAAATTTTATTCCCTTATAACAATATAATATATTAGGTTTGCAACCTTGAATTTAAGTATGGATTTAAGTAAGTATATATATATATGTCAGGTTTGAAAAGTTTAGCTTCAAAGTTAGGTAAGTAATAAGTGAAAATAGAGCGAACTCTTTACCATCGCATAAGGATTTGTGGATAAATAAGCCTATTTAAAGGTGGAGCGAGCGCTGACGAGGGAGAACGCATACTCGAAAAGGCTTAGCTGGTGACTCCTCGCCGAAGTGTTGTTTATTGTTCTACTCGTTTGCGCTCCAAAGGGCCGCCATGTTGGATTTTATGTGATTGAATCAAAATAAAGAAGTATTTTAGAGATGATGCCCTCCTCATTTTACCAGCAGGTCTGGGGCCTGACATATATATATATTCATTTCACAAGATATAATTTATTCCGAAAACATTTGAGAAGAAAATTGTATAGAATCTAAAAATAATCATCTAACAAAAAATATCTTGGTTCCAACCATTAAACCGTGAAGAATAACAACAATAAAAATTAAGGAAAGCCAAATAATCATAATAATCATTCAGCCATTTATTCACAATTAATGTAAAGTACGTAAACGATTCTTCGATACACAGATTATTCAATTGAGCATATGTAAATGTTTTTTATACTCATGATAACACCTTTTTGCTTCAAATCATGTATTTAGAAAGCATGTTATCCTTTACATTTTCAGATTGAGTAAAAAGAAATCTCTATTTTTTTAAATTTTTTTTTTTTAATAAATCTGTTTTACTGATTAAATTGGTGATGGTTATGAAATAAATTTTTTGAATTAAATCTCATAATTTAAATAAAGTATTCTGTTGAAACACAATATGGGAAATAAGCCTTTCATAATCTGCTATATTGTAAGAGTAACAAACGTAAACTAACTACTGATCTATTTGTTTTTGACATGTTTGAAAAGCTAATTTCTGCACTTGTATTTAGACCTTCTACTCTGCTGACGTCAATAGGCATATATCACTTAAAACTTCAATGTCGATTTCTTTTTTTAGAGACTTAAGTGCATTTTAATGAAAAGACTTAGTTAAAAATCACTTTATAATAAAAGAAATTATCTTTCTTTAAAG
This sequence comes from Trichonephila inaurata madagascariensis, assembly GCA_019973955.1. Classification (NCBI taxonomy): domain Eukaryota; kingdom Metazoa; phylum Arthropoda; class Arachnida; order Araneae; family Nephilidae; genus Trichonephila; species Trichonephila inaurata. Next base: position 569,221 of record BMAV01025547.1, read on the forward strand.
AGTAATGAAATTTATTTATTTAAAACAACCAAAAGAACACATTTTATGAACTTTTACATTGTATAACTTAGCTTCCCGCTCTAATGATAGTACATTTTTAGTAATGGTATTGCTTGCTCTATGGGATGGGTAGTAAATTTGTAGAAAGGAGTGAACTTTTATGCTTACTTTTCCCACTTACTCTGTAAAGAAGTCGAGTTAAAAAGCCATTGCTGGAGAAAGGGTGCAAGAAGTTTTTGAACTGGTATTAATATGGAAATTCTAGCGGTCATAGCTTTCGTTAACTCGGACCATTTACACAGGGTGGAGCTATTTCTAGAGCGCTACGCCCTTAAGGCACGCTCTCAGTTCTTCGATCCTTGATAATGAAACTGCTAATTAAAGCTGTGCGATCAATTATTGTAGAGAAAAGGGTTGCTTGCTTTTGTCTCTGGAGGGAACAAGATTCACTCATATGCAGCTGAGAAAGAGATGATTTCATGCATAGTTATACAGGAGTGGGTTAAGAATGGGGAGGAAAAAGCAGCAGGGAATAAAAGGGGTTGGGTGGAAAGAAAAGAGAGAGAAAGAGAGAATGCGGTTCTTAATGCTTCACTAATCTTCATGCTCAAATTATTCCCATTCATTTCAAAAAAGTCTAAATTAAGTAGACATAAGAAACTGCTTATCTACACACTGATGCTAAGACCTCTCTTGATCTACGACACTCCAGTCTGGGGACATACAATAAATTCCAATTCAAATTAACTTGAAATTTCCCAAGATATAATTATCAGACAAATACTAGATTCTCTGTGGCACATGAGAAACTCAGATCAGCTAGTAAAATTATTTGTGATACTTGCAGCCCGGGGATATCATCTCTTCATCTACGCGATCTAGATTTGAAGGAATAAATGATTGATCACTCAAATTCTCCATAATAAATCTAATTTATTATTGTCCAAATATATATTGATCAACTCAACACAAGTCTTACAAGAGGGATATGATCAGGAGTGATACTGCGTAATTATCAATTCTACGTAAAATAGCGCCTGAAATCCTACTCAATATCTTTATGAGAAACTAACCTCAGAATCTTTATCTACTGTAGATTCCTTAATAAACTAAAGACCGTTCTATAATTAATCTCTTACCAATATTTCACGGTGAGCAGCCCTCGGCTTTCTGTCTCTTCTTGTATTCTATTCTTCCACTATTATTCTATTTCTATCCGACTTCTATCTGAACTTTATTCGTCTTTCCGGCTTCTATTCAACTCTTATAGTGCTATACGGCTTCTATTCTTACTCGCACGCGCGAATGCTAAAGCTCCAGTATATATCCATTAACTAATCTACAAATCGCGGTTTCTTCTTGAGAGAGTTCGATTGAAATAATGCCATTCTGGCCCCAAAGATTCCCCAAGAGGATTAGTGAGAAGGCGCGATAAAGCCCCGTCACAAATTCCAACTTTACAACGAACAATTAGGAAGAATACATTAAAATTTTTCAAGAACGTGGATGATTCAAATAATTCATCATTAATGAATATAACTTAATATATCCCTTACCTCAGCTTTAATAGACCTAAGAATAAATATACTGGTCGGCCCAGCATTTTCTTAATTCTCATACTTATTCTTTATTTTATTTCTCTTAACTTTTAAAAATCACTTCCATCGATTACAATAAGTCTCATGTCGAATTGCCGCTCCACACTAATTGGATGCTAACTTTTTCAGATCTTCCCGTATTTCCGAACTTTTCAGTCGTCCAATCAAATTGCTCCATTTTGCTATCTAAATTTAGTTTTAGATTTCTTCCAAAATTTGCTCCCTCAGATCATCCAACCTTGCTGCAACCTGGCAAGGTGTCACCCTGCCTAGAATAGTGATCTCTGTTCTTCTGCATTTTGTAGCTTTAAAAAAAACTTTTCTACATTAATTTTTCCTTTCTCAACAATAAAGTAAATCATTTCATAAAATTCAGTAACTTATTTATTACAGTAAATACTTTAATTCATCCTGAACAATATTTAATTATTACAGTCGCTCTCAAAATACCTATCGGAGATTAGAGACCGACAGGGTAATGTGTTTCGTCAAGTCTTCTAAACGACTCAGAAATCAAACTATTTTCCTTTAGTCTCCGGCCTACAGAGGCCACGCATAATTAACGCACTTACGTCCTAAATAATTAAGTGACAGCCAGGTTTATTTCCTTCGTTTTTTTTAATGAAGAATGAAGAAACTGGTCTTTTGCTTCTTGCGCTCCACAATTTTTTTTAAATAGTCACTGTTTATAAATTATTTATTATCACTTTGTTCCCTGAGATTTCAGCTACTAGCTAAGTCCTCGAAAAACTCATCTCTTCTTTTTCCGTTTCTACAGGAAAAGAAAAGATTCCTTCTCCTTCATTCTTTTAGTTCTTCTATAATATTAAAAAATCAAGTTGAGAAGAGAAGAAACTCTGGGATCGTAGTTAGGTTCTGCATCGTTGCCACTACTCCATTTGTGAAGGATTCCATTTTGTTTAGCAAGTTTGCAAAAGCGCGCGCGAGAGTCCTCTGGCAACTAGATAAACTAGTACAAAAGAATTTTCTCCTCCACCCCTCACCCATTTTCTTGATTTTATAACCAATGGTAGCATGGGATGACGATATGGGGGGGGGTGGAATCAAACTGTTATGCTACACTCCACCTCAACCGCCTTGCACGACTAGAAGAATATTTGTCTGTCATTCAGATTGCACAACGAAAAGACTACTAAAAATTCTGTAAGCAATGTAATCTGTTTTTCAAAGCCAGCATTTATTACTAATTATATTTCTGAAGCATGGACATATACATATAAAAGTTTTTTAGAACACCGTACAAAAGTGGTTCTATTGGACATCTTGTTGATGTTTTGTGCAACAAAAGATGCACGAGCATTTTTGTCAAAATAAAAAAACTCTTTGACTTTGCTGTTGTAGACAACGTTAATGATACCAGTGATGCTTGGAGATAGTTCTGATTTTCTAAAATCTGATATAAATTTTTCTATACCCCATTCCTTAATTCTGCGAAACACGATTTAGATATTTTACATTTACAACTCATTTTCTCTGTACAATTGAGTCTAACTGTCTATATCACATATTCACTTTTTATTTTAAATTCATATATATTTCGTATCACTTAATAATTATTCAATATAAACATGATCAGTATCTCAATTTCATGAAATACATTTTCTCTTTCTTAGTCACTAATAAGATCGGTTCTCTCGTCAGAATTGATACCCACCTTTTGTGTAGTTTAGTACATCGATTGTTAAAAAAGCATATGTGATTCTCAGTAATCGTCTTTTTTCACGTACGTACTCAGTAAATAAACAGATAATGTAAAAACTAAAAATGTTAAATAATTAAGTCTGATCAATTGTTTCAAAAAGGCTCAGAACTATATATATGTTTACAATTCATAAATAATAATAATATTCCTATAATTTGAAATTTCATACGTATATATATATACAGAGTGATTTTTTTTAACCTGACACTATTTGGAGCTACCTCTATCTAACAAAAGAAATTGCTCCAAACTTGGTATAAAGACAAATTATGACATGGGAAGAAACGTTCCGTGAAAAAAAAAATTGGGTTTCAAAAATCGACGATAGAGGTATTTATGACGCTGCACAATGCAAAAAGTGTTACAAGAAAAAAAGAGAGAAAATAATAGCACATACAGAATAATAGGGAAATGTTATTAACAACATTCTCTGCCCCGGCACAATAAATTTTACTACATTCATCAAGATTGTCCTTCTCAGAGACTACTACTCCGGGCACATTCTCTGCACAGTACTTCCTACGGCAGTATTCAATATATCCCTAGAAATATTCTACATTCTACACTGTCTGTGATATGTGTACCGAAAATAGTTCCCTATAATCTTTTGACGATTACAGTTCGAACACTTGAGATCACCTCTTCTGATACATGTTAATGTACTCTGTTTGGGTGAATTGTCAGTGACTCTATTTCTTCGAACGTTTTGGTGGCCATGAAAGTCTAGTAGTCAAGTTCATGGATTCGTGTTTAGCTTATCAGGAGTTCGAGCCTAGTGCCGCTGAAGACCCGCTGTGTAGAGAAGGCCATTGCATGTTAAATCTGTTGAGGCTCAAACATCCTCTAGTTGGTGTGGTGTGGAAGTTAAGAGAGTAAGGTGCTAGCTTAGGTGTCCTTCTCGTCACTTGACTATGATTCAAAATTGCGAGTCAATATACGAGTCATCAATAACCCTCGTGTAGTTTTACAGTGTGATATAAACATCTCTCACTCTTCGAACTTTTTAATCATTCCTTTCAAAGCATTAAGCCATAAAATCCCTTTTTGTAGCTTTTATCAGATTTTAAGCTCACGAGGAGCTATGGATGATTAAGATAATACAGCTCTACCAATAGTGGCGTACATAAGGGTAGGGATGAGGGTTCAACCCCCTCCCATAGACAAACGGAATTTTAATTTTAGCATAAAAGTTATGCCTTTGTTCTAACGTCAACGTATTTTTAAAATACAGCCCTTCCAATGAAAGTAATCTGCTTTCGCCACTGTTTATTAATAATGCGTGTTATAATACTTTGAGTCCATACCAAGTTTGGTGCCATTGCGGTAGTTAGATCGAGCTCCAGGTGGTTCCGAATAGTGTCAGTTTAAAATAAGTCATCCAGTATATTGTCATGCAGTCCATCTCCACTCAACTCATGAAGGTGAACAAAAGAAGTGAAGAGGAAAAAGTGAAGGTAGGGGAAACGGAAAAAAAAAAAAAAAAAGACGCGGTAATAGAGCAAAAGGTTATGTAGAATATCCTGTGGTGGACGAGGTATTATTGAGAGGAATCAGGTTTATATACTTTTAATAATACTTTAGTGTTTAATGAATATTTTTAGTTATTAATTATAAAAGTATTATCAGCGTTTTAAAATAAATTGGTATGTTATAATATGCGTTTATTAGAATACTAGTATCACCATGACACACACATATATGTACAATAAGAGTTGTTTAATGTTATTCTTCGTGTAATCAATGTTGTTTATGTAAATAAATAATTTTCATGCTTTCTTTTAGGAGTTTTCTGAGGATTTTACTCTTCATCGAGAACTGGAAAAGCGACTCCCTCGTTTCCCTGGAACGACTGCTTTGAAACTGCAATTGCATAATGTTCAAAACATAGGCATAGATGATAAATAAGAATAATGGCATATTAATTCGTTATCCTTTGTTTTTTATAATAATATTCTTGGAAAAATTTTACTTGTATTTGTAATATTTTATTCGAAAAAATTATTTTTCAAATTAAATTTTTAACAAGCATGATACTTTTTTTTTAAAAGAAATATTGTTTTTACAACATACTTTAAGAGGATCGAATAAACTCTACGAAAGTTCGCAGTCTGTTTTTGAAATTGGTGCTGAGTAATACTGAATTCAATAGAAAAAAATGTTTTTACCATGTCGCTTTAAAATGTATATTTTTAGCCTTTAAAACTTGGGATACCCCCGGCCCGGGGGGTACCATCTCTTCATTTACGCGACCTAGATTTGTAGGAGGAAATGATTGATCACCCAAATTCGCCATAATAAATCTAATTTATTACTATTACAATATATTGATCAACACAACACAAGTTTTACTACAGGGATTCGATCAGGAGTGATACAACGTAATTCTAAATTCTAAGTAAATAGCGCCCCTGGTATCCTAATCACTATCTTTATGAGAAGTTATCCTAAGAATCTTTATTTGCCTTAGATTCCTTAACACACTAAAGCCCTTTCTATAATTATGCTTCTATATTTAATATCTTACCAATAGCTCTCGCCCTTCAAAATCTCAGCTTTCAGTCTTCTTGTTCTACTCTATCATTCTAACACACGAATATTAAAGCTCCCATATGTATCTAAAAACTATATATAATCTGCATATCGCGGTTTCTTCTTGAGAGGATTGGATTGAAATAATGCCATTCTGGCCCCAAAGATTTCCCAAGAGGATTAATGTGAAAGCGTGATAAAGCCCCGTCACAAACTCGGTGGTACATAAGCTGTACCCAAAATTGCTTATTCGTTTATTTCGGCTACAATACAATTTCTGTAGCAAGCGCTCCAGAGACAGTTCATTCCCTCTTTCTCGAGGCCAATAATTCGACCTTTTTAAACGAGAGAAACATTTGTTCCATGAGCTCTTGAAACAATTTCCCACTTCATTGCTTCTAAAATGATCAATTGTGCAAGGTTTCAACTTATTTAAATTAAAAATTAGCTGCGTAACATGTACATTGCTGCACTAACGAGCCGATCAGGGGCTCCTAAGTATTTAAATATTTATTTCACTACACGATTTTTTTTTTTTTTTTGGTAGTTTAAATATTTTGTGTTATTGGTCACCCAATTAAAAATTATACAAGTAAAAAGGTCGAATTCATTTGGATTTCTTCATTTTTACGTCAGGTAAAAAGGTAAAGGTGGGTTGTAAGTGCCTTCGATTGAGATATCGTTAGTAATTGTTGCGTGTTTTTTTATCTTGGGAACATATGAAATACAAGCGAAGAAGAACAGAAAGCATACAATACAATAGAAGAATATACACATTTATTACAGATAATGATCCCAGCATATAACAAGAAGGGATACGCTGCTTTCCTTTCCAGACGGGAATCCATTACACGCGAAAGAGAGACCGACTTCTTTCCCAAAGAAGATACAACCATGTCTTACTTAGGGTTCGAACCCGAACCCATTCGGTTACAAGCCGAGGGCCATAGCCACCATACTGGCTGAATGGTAACCGCACTAGTGTGCAAATTTAAAAAACTGAACATTTTCATAGATTTTTAAAAATTTACGGAACTTTTTTTTAAACCAAAATTGGTAAACCAAACCAAGAAAACTGCTTTTCTTAGTTATTTAATCAAACTCGCTCTCTTTTATTTTATGCATATTAAGAAAACTGATAAGAAAGTTCTTCAAACACTAATCCATACGGTTTTAATTTTACTTGTGTTTCTGAGGGTCTACTAGTATTTTTAAAAATTTAAAAAGTTGCACAAAGACAACGTTTGGATAATAAATTGCGGTGGAGAGCATGTAAGAGATTGGATGCAAATCAATCCCATGCATAGGTGGCGAAAAGGCCCAATGTATCCTAACTTGTAGTTTCCAAATTATGGAACAAATTCCAGGAGATCGGAGCAATATCCAAAAAATCAGTTAACAGAGAAACTCAAGAGCCTCTAAGATGACCAATATTTGACTTTAACTAGAAAAGGCGCAGTATTTAAATGGATAACTGCTACTCTATTTACAATTGTTTCTGGTACTTCAATGTCGAGATATGCTGTTTACCGAAGGCTTAATGAAGCAGAGATTTATGCCTTTAAGCAAGAAGACTAATAATCTTTCCCCCAATCACCATGAGACTCCACCTAAAATATTTTAGATGTTACCCACCCGGAAGCAGTGGGCTTGTGTTAAATTATTTGATGTGTGTAGAGATTCAATATAATCACTAATTCTAGAGGTGTTCAATATGGTAAGAATCAGGAAACCTGTACTATCCTTCCAACATCATGGAAGTGGAACACTGTAGATGTAAGCGCATTAGAGTATGGACTGGTGGTATGTTAAATGGACACATAGAGTTGCATTGATGTCAAGGGCAATTATATAGCCTATATAGAACAATCAAGTACTATCTCGCTGCATCAGTTTTGGGCTATCATCCATTCAGGAGCATAAATCATGATCATGGACGATTGCCCTTAATTTACTATTTTAGTAGTATTTTTAAATATATTTATACCAAATTTCACTTAGGTTGGTTTCATAGTTTTTGAAAAATCTATGAAAATGCATTTTTTCATTAACTTTTGCACACGAGTGTAAAATTGTGCTGTCATTAGTTTCCAACTTTATCTTACTCTTTGACTTATGGAAGCTCCTTGCTTTTTATTTTTGTTACTTGAATTATAATGGCTTGAATGGTCAAGATCAGTTATAAATTTGCTTAATGCTCATTTCTCTTAATTGCTTTTTGTTTAAGCTTAGCTTAGTTTTTTGTTTTAAAAACCTTATAGTTATTTCATGTTTTATTTTTCTAGCTACAATTGAAAGGGAAAATATAAATTTAATAGTTTGAACGAAAATAAATACTAAAGAACAGATTTTTCGTTATAGTTCAATTAAAGTAAATACACATCTATAAACTAATGCACCACACATTGCATAATCATACTCATCTAACAAGTTTGTGTGTATTTCAGAATCTTTTATAAGTAAAAAGTAGAAAATACGATTCTATTTCCGATGAACGTTATTGCAGCCGCTTGAGGCTATTTGCAACGTAGAATAGCCAATGAAACCTTATAATGAAATAATAAAATAACACGAATTTATGTATTTAAAAAGTTATGAGTTTTTACCCCAATTTTAAATTTGTACATAATTAAAATTATACCTATTAAACCTGATTTTGTGTAATTGGATTGATTGATTGAATATTAACGTCGCACTGTTCAGCTACACGAGGGCTTTCGGCGACGGACCACGTAATTTTGAACCATAGCCAAGTGACGTGGACGACACCTGAGCTGACACCCCCTCTCCTAACTAAAACACACCACACCAACGGGAGGACGTTTCAGCTCTCGACAGATTTAACGTGCATCGCTGCCCTACACGGCGGGTCTTTAGTGGTACTGGGCTCGAACTCGTGACAAGGCAAGCAACGATCAGATACCTATACCACTCGGCTACCACGGCCACTTGTGTAATTGGAAAAAAAAATTATTAAGTTGAGGTTTTACGGTGCCCATGCAATGTGCCTGACAATAAGTCCACTTTTTTGAAAATTAAATATCCTTCAACATGTTATTAATCATTTAAAGAAACAATTAATCTGTAATTAAACATCGTGTTGGCACTGTACGAAGAACTTTTGCATTTTCAAGTATAATGAACACACAACAGAACTAATAAACTCGAAGAGCTTGATTGTTTCTCCAGATTTTGTTCATTATTTGTTTTGCCACAAAAGATTTTTTTTAATTCTTATTCTAACCTGTCAGCTCCTTTTATTTCTCTGAAGAATAAAAATTGTAAGGCAAGTCATTTTCATTATGTGTGACTTCAAAATATTGAGCTTTTGTAAACTGTCAAATTTTCGAATAATTTCGAGGATTATCAATCGTTACTTGGAATTTTTGGGAGAGAGAGAGAGAGAAAGAGATTCTCTCTCTCTCTCTCTCTCTTATATCACCAACTAAAATTTTGTAATTAATGAAAACTTGAAGTATTTCTTTTATATTAAGAGTTATATACTATTTTTCCCCCTATCTAACTTTTAAGTTTTATCCACGTCAAATCTTACTGTTAGAAAGTATGACATTTTCTGTTGTTGTTGTGAGCTTCATCCTGGGATACATACGAAAGATAAAAGATAGATGAACGAAAACATACAGTACAATCATAGGATATAGACTTTATTACAAACGATGATCCCAGCATCTAACAGAAGGCGTGCGCTCAGGGGCGTAGCTACCATCGTATCAGCAGTATTAATGATACGGAGTCTTGGAGCTCCAGGGGCCCCAATTGCAAAATTTTGACTCTTTCAAATAAGTTTTATAATAGGGGAAAACAAAATGAGATACACAAGAAATATGAGTAATTTTGATACAGGGCCCACTCAGGATTAGCTACACCAGTGGGTGCGCTGTTTTCTTTTCAAAATAGGAATACATTTCGATGAAAGCCCGACATTTTTTCTCCTGAGATACATCCATGCCTTATTCAGGCTTCGAACCCCAGCCCACTCGATTACAAGCCGAGTGTCATAACCACCATACTGGCTGGGTGGCATGACACTTTCGAAAAGGAAGGTACAGCTAGAAAAAAATTCAACTTCGTGTTCTTGAAAATTTCATAGCTGGGGTAATCAAGTGGCCCTGGAAGCAAACTCGTGGTCAATGTTGTCGAGTCGGGGGTTCAAGTCTTGGAGCTGCTGAAGATGTGCCGTGTTGAGAGGCTGATACACGTGTTATTTTTAGAGACCCAATTGATTGATTGATTTAATATTAACGTCTCACTGTTTAGCTATACGAGGGCTTTTGGAGACGGACCACGTAATTTTGAATCATAGTCAAGTGACGTGGACGACACCTGAGCTGGCACCCCCTCTCCTAACTACCACACCACACCAGTGGGAGGACGTTTCAGCTCTCGACAGATTTAACGTGCATCGCTGCCCTACACGGCGGGTCTTTAGTGGTACTGGGCTCGAACTCATGACAAGGCAAGCCACGATCCGATACCTATACCACTCGGCTACGGCAGCCTTTAGAGACCCAAAGTCCTCACGTTGGTGTGGTGTGAAATTTAGAGAGTGGAGTGCCTGTTTAGCTGTCATCCTTGTCATTTGATCGAAATTCATAATTACGAGGTCCATCATCAAAAACTAATAAAAAGTTTTGATGTAAATGAACAAGCAACGAATTATTTCTTTAATTGTCAAACATTTTTTGATGCAGTAAATACCTTTCCAAGAATTAGATAAGATGTTACTTATGAATTGGTTTACATCCGAGGAGATGATATACGATGTTCGTGAACATGAATTTGAAATCCTCAATATTGTTGACGCTAAGCCCTACGAGGGCTTAGTTTAACTTGCAAAGAGGAAGAGAACTAAGTGAACTGAAGTAATTATGATTAAATGTTGGTTATTTTCGGAAATTTTTGAAAGCGGGCATGTAATTTTAATTTATGATTGGTAATAGCTTAAAATATGGAATTACTTTTCGTACTTAAGTGCAAAAAGACCTAGATACCGTGTTACATTTTTTATGTGTATCAGCAATTAACCAAGTACAACTTTATCATTTTCTACTTCCTGATTTTCCTTTAATGTAAGACATAAAACTGCATATCATTATTTTTTCAAATTTAATTTTTTGAATTGTTACTAAATGTTTTTTAAAATATCTTATAACCGAAATGAAAATTACAGCTTTTTCCTGTGCTTCCTGCTGTTAATTACTGCTTTTTCTTGGAATTTTGGAGAAAAATGTATTATCTTATCTCTTTACTGATAGTAAACAATAATATTTTATATGAATTAATTGATACATTTTAATATATTTAGAGAAAGTGTGCTCCATATATTGTTTCAATCTTTCTCTCCAATATCATTTTGAACATTTCAATGTAAAAGATTTTCATTGATTATCACATTTTGTTAGAAGTCCTATACTTAAAATAATCAATTATTACAAACATTGAATTTTGCGAGATATTTGTGTAATTAAATGTTTTTAGATTCTTTGATTAAACAAATTAATGGATTGCAAAAATCTATTCAATTTATGTTTTCAGTTTGCAGAGAGTTAGTATTATCTTTTCATAAACACATTCAAAGTTAATATTTGAAAGTTTTAAAATTATTTGATTGGATAATTTTATGAAAACATTTTGAAAAATATTACTTCACTCTCATCTATTGGTATAAATTTCGATATTATCCTGATGTGATTGAAATTGTAAAATAAGAGAATTTTACCAGTTCAGTGAATACAAGCATATATTTAAATGTTGAATACATTGTTAACATATCAGAGGCATTTTCAGACTACTTTTATGGGATGGGTTTACATTTTTAAAAAATATGTAGACAAAAGCACCAAGATGTAATCATACTAAAAATTAAAAATCTTAGTGTATTGGTAGGGCTTGAACCCCCAAACCTTACCCTTGTTTGTGTCACTGAAACATATTAAGGTACTTGTGTATTATCACAACAATACCAATGTTCAAAATAACTCGCCAAGTTGGAAACCCGATTTTGTATGTGTATTATGCATTGAATTGGCAACCATGGGCTTCATGTCATATAATGTCGCCAATATGGTTGCGATAGTACGAAATTACTAATGTTTTACATTTATTTAAAAAATATTGTATTAAGTGTAGAGCAGCAATTATTTATCACAAATATTCAATTTCCCTAAATTGCAATCTTTATTTTTCCTGGTAATGTTATTTGCCCTTTATCTTCTTTAAATAAAGAAAAGAGCATTGAATTGTTAATGATTTTTTTCTCTCTTTCATGTGCCAGATTAATCAGTTGCGAGATCTCATTGGTTAAGTCGTAGTTTAAATCTACTGATTTTTTGTGCCATACACAATTGAGTGTTTTTCAAATATAATGTGAAAGGGGAACATTTTAAAGTATGAAATAACATTTCATAAAATGAGAGGTTTCATCATAATAATGAGCAAAAAGAAATCCAAACTAATCACGAAGGAGGCTTCCCCGAGCAGAGACCTTCCATTGCACATCGGTTGGTTGACGTTCGCCACATCCGCAAACAACGGTTGCTTGGGGTGCACAATTTTTGTGGTAGAAAAACAGAAGAAAAATAAAATGTTTTTTTAAGTATTTCCAATGGGGTACGAGATTGCTATTTTACCATTGCAGACCTAGTATATTCCTTGGGAGCTGGTATCACTTTTTAGTGATGCACCATATAGGTGGAATAGCAATTGCCATAATGTAATTTTGATGCTCAGTTTCTTCCCCAGAGAGAGGCACCTGAGATTTGACGATGCAAAATGGTACTAGGAATTTAATTTTGCCGAGAGCACACAAGCCAAACAGGCACTTCAGGAATCTTTAACATGCTGCATAATTACATGACATAGATGCTGTCAGTTTTCTGCATCATGTAAATCCGCAAACTTGGGCATACAAAACCAGCGACAAACCAACTGCACCGCCCAGCTGGCAAATAAAATGTTAATTTAATTAAGTTTCATTGTAATCAATGATATTATTAAAAGTAAATAAATGGGCTTAAATTGCACTTAGAAGAAATGCTCTTTTCTTTCTAGGACACTTTGTGAGGATTCTTGCTTTTTTCTTTCAGAATTGCTATTCAAAGCAATGAATTTTATATTATACACATTTCTCAGATATTCTCACTGGGAAATAATGCAATTTGCATTTACACACAATTATAGCTCTGCTTTCTCACTTTTTCATCGTCACAGTAGCCTAGTGGTCATAGTCACAAACTCATGGCTATCATTGTCAAGGCACAGGTTCAAGTCCTCATGCTTCTGAAGATTTGAGAAGATTTGACGTGTAGAGGGGTTGATACACGTTGTCTATCAAGACTTTAAAAGTTGTGTTAGTGTGGTGTGGAAGCTTGGTGAATAAGGTGCCAGCTTGGGTGTCACTTGAACATTGTTCAAAGTTTTGAGGTCTGTTGCCAATAACCCTTATGTACCTTTAGTTACATCTGTGCTGTGTTACGTTATTGATTAACAATCACTCACATTTTATACCTTTTCCATGAAAAAAATACTAACATTATTTTGCTTATCCATGGTAATGTCAACTATGTTGTCTTAAAATTATGAAAACTGTTGAAAATTACTAGAAATAAAATGACTACTGTGTGTGTGTGTGCTTTAATAGGGTTTTATTCTTTTTAATATAGTAAGAATATAAGAATAAAAAAATAGAAGTTATTTATTCTTATATTCTTACTAGGGCTATATTTTTCTCTTCTGGTCTAATAGGGTTATATTATTCCCTCTGTAAGAAGGGAACTTGTTACAATTAGCCAAATTAGGGATGTTTTATTTTATTGCCAAATTAGCAGCATCAACAGAGAGCCAATCAATCTTAATGTTTTTGAGGGTTGCTTATAAATTAATATGCATGCAATTTTAAAAATAGACTATTTCTTGTAGAATCACTTATAGAAATGTTTATTTTTTGTTTGTTACAGTAGTCTTAAAATTAAAAGAAATTTGATTTGTACAATGTTGAAAGATTTCAATTATCATACCATTTATTTGTGTATGTTGTTTTGTTAGTGTGATTAATTCTTCAGAGCTTCATAGTAATATCAACTATGTTGTCTTCAAATTATGAAAACTGTTGGGAATTTCTAGAAATGAATTTCTAGAATGAGTGACTGCTGCTTTAATAAGGTTTTATTCTTTCTAATATTTCTATTTTTTATTCTTATATTTATATTCTTACTAGGGCTATATTTTTCTCTTCTGGTCTAATAGGGTTATATTATTCCCTCTGCAAGAAGGGAGCTTGGTACAATTAATTAGCCAAATTAGGGATGTTTTATTTTATTACCAAATTAGCAGCATCAACAGGAAGCCAATCAATCTTAATGTTTTTGAGGGTTGCTTATAAATTAATATACATGTACTTTTAAAAATACAGAATATTTCTTTTAGAATCAACTATAGAAGTGTTTATTTTTTTGTTTGTTACAGTAGTCCTAAAATGATTAAAAGAAATTTGATTTGTACAATGTAGAAAGATTTCAATTATCATATCATTTATTTGTGTATGTTGTTTTGTTAGTGTGATTAATTCTTCAGAGTTCTCGGACATAGTGATTAGTTGCCATTGCTTTAAGATTCTTTCAAGGCTTTAGTTCATTAGTTTTATAATATTTTGTTTTAGTTTGGAAAAATAGACTCCTAAGTATTTGATGAAAGATTGCAATATTGTGAACTCTGTTAATGTAATATTTTGACATGGGAGTTTTTTTGTTTTGCACTTAATTTTCTTTTTCAGTGATTAAGGTAAAGTTAAATTTCCAATATTTGCACCATAAACAAACTCAAATCATTTGTACAAATAGATATGGGTACATTGCCTTAAAGAGAAGGAAGGGAGGAGGTTATATTATAAATTTTTTTTTATTAATATTTTCTCTGTCAAATCTGTTCTGTTATAGATGTAAGAAAGTAATGAATGTAAAACACTGCTTTGGCCTTTTGTATTCAGCATTGAATTGTAGGGTCGAGACTAGGTAGCAAGTGAATATGGTCAGGAACTGACTCATCTAAAAAGTAGATGACCATGACTCATAGTTGATGCTGTCACAGTGAAGAAAGTAGAGAATTTTATATCCTATTGGACAAATGAGGAGCCATCTTAATAATCATGAATGAAATTGATCTTGTGTGAGAAAAATTATATTCACAATTAATTGCAAGTATGAACGGTAACAACTCTTTAAGTTCTATGATTACTGAATCCTTTTCAAAAGCAAATAGGTGACTTGTCACATGAGATTTTGAATTTTTTAGAATAAGACAAAGATAATTTTGTTTGTTCTTCTGTTAATTATGGGTGAACCTTGGATCTATCAGTATCATCCAGTGACTTAGAGAGATGAGCTAGGAGAACAGTAACTTGCTTCCCTTAGAGAAGGCTAAGACGCAGAAGAGTGCAAGGAAGGTTGTCTGGTTTTTGGGGACTGTCTTGGAGTCACCTTAACAGAATACTTGGAAAAGAGATTGGTTATCACCTGGGCCTGTTACTGTACACTGCAGAACAAATTGCATAAGGTTGATCAAGAAAGGGCTTGATTTGATTAACAAAGGTGTCCATCTTGCTGACAATGTGTTTGCTTACTCATCTCGAGGTATAATTAAAGAATCTAAGCAAAGTGGTTTTGAAATTTTCTCACATTCTCCCTATTATTTCGAACTCACCCCAAGTGACTTTTTCTTATTCCAAAAGCCATTAAGTCAGTGATATTCAACATGCAACCCGCTAGCAGCATTTGTGTCACCGGCCTTTTTTTTCCTGAATGGCCCATTGCACTAAGAAATTTAATTGTTGGAGAAAGATGTACTTACATTTTAGAAAGAAATTCTATGAATCAAGTAATCAAATCTATCAATTTCCTTTTTTTGATAGTAGAATGTAATTAAGAAAGGCCTGGTCATGGATGAAAAGAAATGGAAACTATCTCAAAACTCAGTAAAAAATGCATAAAAGTAAATATTTTTTTGTGTGTGTTTGATACAAAGGTTATTATAGTATTAAAATAAAAGCCAAAAATGAATTTAAATATTTTGATCAATTGTTTTTTCCATTATCCTCATGTTGCGAGACCCACTTGAAATACCTGCCATGCTTATGTAGCTCAGCTGGAAAAAAGGTTGAGTACCCCTGCATTAGGGGGATCAGAGATATAAAACAGCACAAATGATGTTCAAGAGATATAGCAGTGATTTTCGTAGTGGAGTTTATTAACCCTTGTACCAGCAAATATATTTGTTTAACAAACTTCCTCTTTGTCTTTTCTTTTCTGAAAAGAGTCTTTCTTAAAGCCCAGTGGCTGAGTGGTAGTGTATCGTGCTTCCATGCTACAGGTTTGGAGTTCAAACCCTGGGCTGGGTAAGTTCAACTCAGACTTTCATCCCTTCAGTGGGTCAGTAAATGAGAACTAAACTTACTTGGGAACAAAGCACTGGGGGTTTCGTGCCAGACTGGCCATTTGACCAGAATATCTGGTCATGCACCTCAATGCTCAAGATCATGAAAACTGAAATGGGCACAGTAATCTTTGAACCTCTACTGGCTGTAGCACCACTGAGTTTCATTTAGTTTTTCTTGGAAAATTTTAATCTATCACCTTTTGTTTCTTAGAAGATTCAGAATTCTGCCTGTAAGAAGGAAACATGTTTTGCTAAATAGGTTATTTAGTTTTCTACAATGGCATTATAAAAAATTCACAATATTATTTAAACAAAAAAGGAAATATATATATATAACAGCTTACAGATCTCCTTCTAAATAAAAAACAAAGTGCATGTATTAATGTGCCAATTCCTTTTTCATTTCAAATAATAAAGAATTCTCTGTTTTTGAAGTTTTCATTGTATTTATTTTTACAATTATGTTTTATGCTTCTAAAAATCATGTATATTGTTCATATGTATTTTTATTGGAAACCCATTCTTTTTTATATTTGAGAATACTTATGTGTAAATTTTTATTTTTAGCTTTCCTTTACATCATGACTACTCCTTCTGCAGTAGTAGCTGCTGTTGCAGCTGTTTTATTATTTGTAATTTGTAATTTTTCTCTACATAAAATTGAAGAAGGTAAGTATTTTATTTTTCAGTCTCAGTAAAAATAAAAACAAAGATCGAATAATAAACATGACTTGTCCCAAAGAAATAACATTACAAAAAGCTCTTAAAATAAAATTATTACCATACTTATTGAAATCAAATGTCTTATTTTTTAGTTAGGAAAAGTGTATTTTTCTTTGATACTCTTATATCTAAACTGAAAAAAAAAATGTGAAATTTACCAACTTTTGAATTTATTTAGTTTGCACATTATTCCTAATCATGCATTTTTCTACAGACAGCTTTTCATCAATATTCTTATATATTTCATTACTCCAACCTTCATTTATATATCACATTTGAAATGTGTCACATTTAAAAATAAAATAAACAAATAAAAACTGGACTAAATGATCATCAGCATCAACAATTTTTAGTCGTATGCTAATATAGAAAAATAAGAATTCAGTTTTGTGTCTTCTAGCATAGCCTATAGCTTAGTGGAATTTCTTTTTTAAAAATTTGTTTACTCAGACAATTAAAGGATTGAAAATGTGTAATCATTCTTCCAAGTATCACTGCTATTTTCAAAAGTTTTTATTTTGCTAGTTTTGAGAAAATATGAAATGTTCTCTTAAAAAAAAATACTGCATTTAATATAGCAGGGTATTTTTAAACTTAGTAGAATTAAATTTGCCTTTTTTATATTGATCATTTGCATATTGGTTGATATTATAGAAATAAATGTCATTGAAAATTCATGAATGCAAAATGTTGTACAGTTTATTTGCATTATGTTTTAGGATAATTCTGTTAAAAATTTTATGTACCTTTTTTAAATTCTTATGTAATTTCAATTTTTTTTTTTTTTAAATTTTAGATATCTTTTCATATTTTTGCTAATAATGAATATTCTTGAATACAAAACTAATCTATTATCAAAAATAAAATTCAATTTGAAGTTAATCAATCAATTTTATTTCAGGTCATACTGGGATTTACTATAGAGTAAGTACTTTTTCTATGTTTATTTTTATATACGAACTTTTTATGAAAAAATAAATGGTTGCTTTTAATGCATTTTATGTAGAAATTTCATAAAATGTGTGTACTCTGGAAAATTAAAATTAACAAAAATATTAAAGAATTGTATTTTAGATTTTAATCATAAAAAATATGACCAAGAATTATTAAAAGATTTCAGATTTCTTTTGAAGAATATATTTATTAAATTAAAATGTATATAACTTTTATATAAAACTAGTGGTCTGACAGACATTGCCCTGTACACACGTCTTAAGTCCGAAAATTACAAACTTTTTTTGAATAAGTTGTAACAATCTGGACCGTTTTAATGAAATTTTTTATAAAGAAAGTTATTACAATACCTGACATCATCGCATGTATAGTTAACACAATGCGACGATTGCGTGTATGTATTTAAGAACTAAGTTGAATATAGAAGCTATTCTGAATAGAAATTTAAACTTGTTTTGATTAAAGGGTAAAAAAGATAAAACTCGAGCTATTTTCATAAGAGGTATATTTTTTTAATGCTCAAAAAATAAATTTATCGTAATGCCATTGAATGTACAATGTTTTTGGTTAATCCTTGAGGGGTATAAACAAACAAATGCGATGGCTTACCAAACCTCAGACATGCAATATATAATTGGCCGTGTGAAAAGCAAAGGTTTTCTAAATCTAAGCCACAAATTGTCATTTTTTGACCTTGTGACTTGTTAATGGTCATAGCAAATGCCAAGCGAATTGGAAATTTCAAAGATTTGAATGGGTAGGTGAGTCTGAAAGAAACATTGGGATCTGTGGTAGAAGTGCAAATTCACTTTGAAGTTTGACGTTCAAAATAGTGGCCTCAAGAATATTGCCCATGATTTTTTTGTGAACAATCACGCACCCTTACATAATTTTGCTGCATTTTTAACTAATTGTGATATCGGACCGAATTGGGAATCTAAATCATTCTCGAATCCACTTGAACTCACACAAAATTTTTTTATCAAAATTGGTCCAGCCGTTTAGGAGTTCAAACACGTATACACACACAGAAAAATTTTATGTGTAAAGATATATGCCGTATTTTGGCGAAATGAATAATCTTTCCGATACTGTAATTATTTTTTGTCTGATTTTGATAGAACAATTAGATTGCAATTTTAAAAACGGCGAAAATATCGGAAAATTCTCCCCTCTTATTTCATTTTCTTTTTTCTTGCTGCGCATTAGCAGGATAAACTGCACACATGGGTCGAACAATTATGTGTTTTAATGTTTTTAATTAATATCTTTTTAACTAATTGTGAATCTAAACCATTCTCGAATCCACTTGAACCCACTCAAAAAATGCCATCGAAATTGGTCCAGCTGTTTAGGAATAGTTCAGTCACATACGTACGAACAGAAGAATTATTTATATAAAGATTATTTGAAAAGATATTAACTAAAAACGCTAAAAAGCATGATTCCTCTGCATTTTTGTGACTATGAAGACCTGGTTTGGCCAGTTTTCGATGCCAACTTGCGTCATTTTTAAAGCAATAACGTTGTTACAACTATGCAGGTGAATATTGGGTTGAATGTTTTTAATTAATATCTTTTTAACTAATTGCGATATCGAACCGAATTATGAACCAAAACCATTCTCGAATCCACTTGAACCCCACAAAAAAATTTCATCAAAATCGGTCCAGCCGTTTAGGAGGAGTTTAGTCACATACACACGCACAGAAGATTTATATATATATATATAGATATTTATGTGCTATTCATCTGTTTACCTTCTTATTTATGGTTGTTTATGATCTGTTTATTCCCTTGTATGAATTGGCAACATTTGATTTATTTCTTATAAATTATAAAATGTATTAAATATTGAACAGATAAAAAATAGTTTAATAACCTAATTGTGTAATGATGAATATCTTATTTTTAGGCTTTTCCTAATTTGAAAATATTTTGATATTGTTTATATATGAAATAATACATTGTATCGTCTAAAGAGCTTTTAATTTAAAATTGTGTGAAAATTTTCAGTGTTTTTACTGATTTTCTTATATTAATATATTTAGCTAAAAAGGAATTATATTTTCTGTTTTAAATATGTTTATAATTGCATTTTAGGGTGGAGCTCTATTAAAAGAAACAAGTACACCAGGTTTTCATATGATGATTCCTTTCATAACTACATTTCGCTCAATTCAGGTATATTACATAATATAAAGATTTTTTTTCATCATTTTGTTTTAATTTAGTATTATTTATCAGTACTTAATGCATATGTAAAACTTTTGGATAATTAAAATGCATACTTATTTTGTATTTGAATCAAATGTTTAAATTATAAAGGGGAAAGAATATTTAGTGAATCTGGTTCAATATTTTTATTTGAGATTTTTCTTTTTTATAGATTACACTACAGACTGATGAAGTGAAAAATGTACCTTGTGGCACTAGGTAATATGCATTAATGTTTATAAATATTCACCCAAATCAAAAAAAAAATTTTTGCCGAAGCTTTTTAATGAAAATGAACTTAATGCAGAAATTTAAAAAATTATACACCCAGTTATGTGTGTAAATACAATGGATATATTTCTGTCGAATTTGTTTCCCCTCCCCACCTCCTGAGAAAAATTTTGATGTATTTAAAAAATAGAATAATAGTAAAGTCCTGAAAAGTAGAAAAAGTAATACAATAAATCTTATTAAAATTCCTATTAAAGAGTGTCTAATAAATTTTATGTGCTGTAGCTTCTATATTATGAAGATTAATTCATTAATTAAAATATATGTATTATATCTAAAATATATTTTTATTTGAAAGGAAAAATGTATTACTAATTCAAAAATGTAAAAAAAAAAAAAGCAATATCTAAAAAATTACTTAAGTTAACAGTTATTACTTTCTCATTTCTTTTTACTAGAAATACTTGCATTTGACTAATACCGACCGTATTACTTTACCACTAAACATATTTTGGTCATTGAAAAATTTCTTTGAGATTTTATGAACCAAACACTCTTGTGCAGATATTTCAATGGTTTTAAAAATTGAAGTTATTAATTACTCCATTTATTTAATAGGCCTTCATATGCTAACTTTCGAAAGTTTGTAAAATCAACACAAATAGAAAAGTAGTTCTTTTATTAATTAAAAATTGCACATGAGGAAAGCAAATTTGTTTATGCATTGAAGAGAAAAGGGATTATGTACAAAATTGAAAAATAATTTTTAATCGTCATAAGTTTTATGTCACATTTGAGTAATAAACAAAATTTATAAAGGGGCAAAAATAAAAGATAAACTTACATTAAGATATATTCAGTTGCACTAGACCTTCATTTAAACTCAGTGATTGTTCATGTTTTCAATGAGGTGATAAAATATCAGATACTAACAGTGGCCATTCCTTCAAATGGCAGTTTCCAATTTTTTGAGACTGGCTGGAAGAGGTAAATGTATGAGATAATGTGGCAGAGAACATTCAAAAGATTTTCAATGAGATTGTGTTTGGAGATTAGGAGAGTATGCTGACAATTCCTTATAAGAGAGACTCTCAATCTATGAGTACTCTTCAAAAATATTAATTCAAAGTGGGCAAGCATTTTCATCTATTAAAATGAAATAGAAACAAATTGCTGCAACATAATATCTCACTGTGGGAACTAGGATTTCATTTCAATCCTGAGCAGCTGAACAGAACTACCTTTAAAGATGTGTATCACAATGTGATATTTTGTTGAAATTTCAGCTCATCATAACACTGCCACTTCTGAATACATGATGTTTATTATCTGATTGTATGTTCCTCAAACTGTCCTAGACCTTTATATGCATATCAACTGATTCTAGAGCAAATCTGCACTTACCTGTGAAAAAGCATTGAATCAGTCTGAAACAATCAGCATCACTTTATTCTTACCACTTAGGATTGAATAGAAGGGGGAACACAAACATGTGGTACTAGGATACATGGTTCTTTATGGGGAACTGTTGGTACACAGAACTGGCAGATATTGTTTCTCAAATTTATACTACAACCATGAATATAGCAGTTGTGGTGTTGGTTTGTTAATTCCATTTGGTATGCTCTGATCATTAGAGGTGATGGTAACCATTGGATGACCAAGTTCTTTGTTTTGGGCACCTGACAGCTATGTGTCTTCTTTGGGATTGTTTCTATAATATAAAAATTACTGTCTGATAAAAGTTGGAAGAGTGACATTTTCTTATTGCTTTGCTGACAGTACATATAGGGCTGCGGTAGCCCAGTGGTTAAGGTATCGGACCATGGCAGGCATGTCATGAGTTCGAGCCCCGTACCACTAAAGACCCGCCGTGTAGGGCAGCGATGCACGTTAAATCTGTCGAGAGCTGAAACGTCCTCCCGTTGGTGTGGTGTGGTAGTTAGGAGAGGGGGGTGCCAGCTCAGGTGTCGTCCACGTCACTTGACCATGGTTCAAAATTATGTGGTCCGTCGCCAAAAGCCCTCGTGTAGCTGAACAATGCGACGTTAATATTCACTCACTCACGCTGACAGTACATAAGTATTTACTATCTACTACTTGTCTGTTTTCATCTTAGAAACATGAATTTCCCCAAAAATGATCCTACCAAACTTAAAAGCACATGAAGCAAACAAATTTATATCTAGTAAAACTTACAAGCATTTGAATGCACCACCTCAAATCCCTCAAATTACTAGGTTACACTTATTGCCTAATTCATATATTTCTCAGCATTTCATTTGTAGTTTGCTGTAGCTATTGCAATGCTGTTATCTATATTAACAGCAATTTTAAATGAACAAATTTAAATATACTTTCATAAATTGATAATTTACATTGAATGCTTAACTTTATTATCTGCATAAAAGGTCAAAAATGGTATCAGATCATATTCAAATTTTCCAGTCTGTTACTGATTAAAATCATGTTTGACCATTGTTACTTATTTTACTGGCTTTTTTCAAGATTTTATGAAATCCATGATATTTTGGGGTATTTAATTTTTTTTCACTTAATTAATAGTGTGTACAGTTTTATGTATTTGTAATTTTAAAAAGCCAATTATATATATTTAAATATGTTGTTTTTTTCTTCATAGTGGTGGTGTCATGATCTATTTTGATCGAATTGAAGTTGTCAACATTCTTACTTCTAATAGTGGTGAGCATGTTTTGTTTTTTCATTGCGCTCTTATAAAACTTTGAAACAAGTTATAATTTTTTATTCAAATTAAAACTTTTTTCCATACATATATATGCATTCAAAACTTTGTAGCACCATTTCATCAAATCTGAGTATATTTTATTTGATTTAAGTTGGTGCCGTGAGGCTTTTGTACTTTTTTATGTTTATGAGCTTCATGAACTTATTTATGTATTTTTATGTTTAACTTTAGTGTATGATTATTTCATATATTTTTTTTATGGTTTGTAATATTGGATGCAGATTGTTTAATTAAGCAACTACCCATTTATCAAGACCTAGTGTTTAAGATCCAAACAAAATCCTGAATTATCTGACTGAGTTTTTAAATTTTTCGCAATTGCTTGGTTTTCATTCTCATGTTTTTGAATTCTCAGTCTTAACTTTTTTCTGTATTGGAACCAAACTATCCATTAAGGAAATTGTGTTCAATGTTATTAGAGCTACTTTCTTCCTGGACAGGCCAGTGGTAAAAATATTCCCCCCCATCCTCAAGATTCCTGTTATTCTGTCAGATACTTCATTCCAGTTTAAACAGCTTTGATTCATGATTTGTCCTAGCTTGCTATGAGTTTCAACGAAGCGCAAGGACCATTGGATTGTATTTAAGAAGTTTTTGTTTTCCATATTAAAATAATTTTATGTTGATTATTTAAGAATCAACAGTGCAGAAAATTTGTTCGTGTTTGGGTACTTATAGCTATAAGGTCCAACAACTTTTTTGAGTTGTCACGAACATAAACATGGGGATATTACCAATCTACTGTTGTTTCTTGGGAAAAATCCATCTGATGCTGATACCATGACTCAAAAATAAATTTTTCAGCCTAATGGTTATTGCCAGGCTTTTGTAAGCAAAAGTTTTGATCTCCCAAGCTAATTCATCACATGAATACCCATGGTACACTTACACAACTAGATCTTCACTTCTTGCCTTCTTTCATCCACATGTTATGACCATTTGATGAAAGTAGACAATGAATGATTTCCCAATTTTTGGATGAAAGTCGGCCACCTGTTGTAAAATTTTCTCTTTGTTTGAATTAAAGTGTATTCCTTTTCTTAATTCATGCAAATTTAAAAACGTCCTTATTGTAGTAAAATAGTAGAAATATATCTAGGGAACATTTTTAATAGAAAGAAGATAACATTGAATTGAAAGTTATTGCTAATAACAGATTGGCAATATTTGAAAATAGTTCCCACTGTTTGCATCAACTATTCGTAGAAACCAGGTTTTGGCATATTTTCCACAAATGTAGCCACATTTGGCTTCATGACCCTTATAATTGATAAGTACTTATCTTTCCTTCAATTGAAAAAACAATATTGTTTATCAAGATTTTCACTGAAACTAAAGATAAGATGTGTATCCAAATGATTTTCTGATCTTTTCTTTTGAACTTCTTTAAAATTCAGTGTTAATGCAATTTTTTGTCACATATCGACCATGGTTTATGTTTGCATTTTTTCTTAATGTAGCTCTTTGAAAATCATATACATATATACATTGCTTATATTTTTTTTATAAGCATCATATGTTCTATAGAATTCATTTATAATTATCCCTATAGATATTTACATTGTATTTATTCATTTTTTTTCTTGTAACAGAATTGTAACTTTTTAAAGTAAAATATTACAAAAAATATGTATACTTTAAAAATTAATTTTTAAGTTTTGGCAAAAATTGAGTTGTTTCTTCACCTTGGTGCTGTTGTTGATATTAACTTGATTCAACCTAGGCTTATTTTATGTTATAAATAGTTTTTTGAATTTATTGTTAACTTTAATTTAATTCCCAGTTGATGGCTGCTTGGTATATATATTTTTATAACAACTTTATATGAAATGGTTTTATGGTCTTTAAACTTGCTTATCTCCTTCAGATTATTTATCTGAGATACAGCAGTTCTGAAACTTATTTCTGATGTTATAACTTCTTGTATTTTGTATTTAAATTTCTATTAATTTATTTCTATCATCTTTTTGATTTGTTAATTTTCTCATTTTTGTTCAAATATCTTCAATGGCTCAACAGTCCCAGATGAACCTTGGCCTTCTCAAAAATTTTCCACCCAGCCTCTTTTTTTTTTTGTCATGGTCTTCCCATTAATCACTCTTAGGGTAGCAAAATCCTTTTCTAGGCAGTCAACCTACCTGAGGTTGTGTCAACCCCAAATTCTTGTTCTAGTGGGCTTGGCCAAAAAGATTTTCTATGTTGAACTTTATTCATTCCAATAATGCAACCAGCCCATTTAATTCAGGTTCAAATACATGTTTCTGTTGAATAATTCTTTTATTTGTGGCCAAATTGCAATTTGTTGAAAAAATTTTAAAAGATATACATTATTCATTTAAAAAAATTATTTTGCATATTGAGATTTAATGTCTTGCATTGGGTGTGATCTTCATTTAAAAAATGTTAGGCTTACTTGCTTAATTTTATTTTTAAAAATTCAATCCTTATAAAAAAAATAGATATTCCAGCTACTTTATAATAGATCATGTTAAGTTATATTGTGAAAAATAATACTCAGAATTTAAGGAAATGAGGGAATGAAATATGAAAATATAGTGGAGCATTAATATATTTGCTGCATATTAACTTATTTTAGATTAGTAAAGTGTAATTAAAAGTTTTCATGGACAGTGTATATTTCGTTGGAATTTTTTTTCTATATTGATATTACAGTCTGACATTAGTGGTTTGGAAACCATTAGTTAAGTGAAGGATAAGGTACTGTATTAGTGTAAATTAAAGCAATAATATAAGTTTCAATATTGATATGAATTTTCTGCAAGATTTCAGTTTACCATAAAAACAATTTAAACACCTAAAATATTTAAAGTAAATTGAATGCATTGTTTCATCATCCAATCTTTGATAAAATAATAACTTATTGTTTTTTACTGGCATTTTATTTCATCTTAATTTCTTGTATGGAATATCTTACTTGCTGTACTCTAATCCTAGATCTGTTACTCAAAATAAATCTGCTGCTTTGGAGGCCTTAAAATGTGTGATTGAAATTTGTTTTAGTACATCTTTCTCTTCATTTTCTGAAACATCTTTATCTATGACTTAGAATAGAAAAAAAAAATCTTCATAGCTCTTGAAATTTGACCAATACAAAGCTGATATCACTGATCATAAGATCTTGGAAAATACAATGTGAAAAAAAATCCAAGTAGGAACATTTCACTTTTCAAGAAATGGTGATTCATATGCAGGATAAGTAAAAATGAATATAGCGATTACAAATGGCTATAACCGTTTAATGGGAAAGAATTTATCGATAAGATTTACACAGAATGTTGACAGAACTTCAAAATTTGTATATATATAATATATATGTCACATATATATTCTATGTGACTTCTCTTGGTCACACAGACATCTAGGCATTTTTTCATGGCATACTTTCTGAAGCATTTGTACAGTCATCGACATGTGCACATTACAGATGCGTACTTTCAGTTCTTCAATTGTTTTTGGCTGGGGAAGCACACACACCTTGTCTTTCACATTTCGCAACTGAAAGTACGCATTTGTAATGTGCTTGCATTGATGACTGCACAAATGTTTCAGAATGTATGCTGTGAAATGGAATACCACTTAGATGTTCCCCATGTGACCAAGGGAAGTCACATAGCACACACACACACACATCTATGACATATATATACAAGATTTTAAAGTTCTGTCTACGTTCTGTGTGAATCTTATAGATAAATTCTTTTCTATTAAATAGTTATAACCGTTTGTAATTGCTATATTCATTTTGACTTACCCTGTATGTATGGAATAGAAGTCATCGTGTCATATGAACAAAGGATTAATCTGAATTTGATAAAATGAAAAATAAGAATTTTTTCATGATGTCTAAGAATGATATTATGAGCCATTGCTTACAGAGTTTACTTAACCTCCATATTAAGCAGACTTTCATGTTTTTAAAAAGAAATCTTATATTAAATAACTATTCATGGGTAAAGCTTTGAAAAATAATTGTTATGTGCATAATTATTGTGTTAAAAGTATTAATAATGGAAGCTGAATTGGTATTGAATTTAGGCTGAAATCTGTATCTAAAATTGGACATATTTTATTATGAAATTATACTTTGAAAAGTATGGCTAAGTTTCTCAAATTGGAAGATTTTTGCTTATATATATATATACACACGATTAATTATTTGCAATTTGAATTGAGACAAAAGTGTTAATATTATTTTATTCAAATGTGCAGGTTTTGCAGTGTAATATTTGATATGTATTTTTGTAAAATATTTTTTATAATTATATTTGTTAGTTTCATTTTTAATCTAGTTTTGTCTTTTTAGTGTATGACATTGTAAGAAATTTCACTGCTGATTATGACAAAGCATTGATATTTAATAAAGTTCACCATGAGTTGAATCAGTTTTGCAGTGTCCATAACTTGCATGAAGTTTATATTGACTTATTTGGTGAGTTCCTTCAAATTCTGATACTATAATGGAAATGTTAAAATTAAAGTTTTGTAATAGAATTTAAAACTAAATCTTCTTAAAGTTTAAATTTACCTATGCATTAACATTTTGCACCTTTTATTCAATAGTATTGTCTTTTGACTTCATGCATGCATTGTCTCTTTCGTCAATTGTCTATCAAGGCAAACTCTACCTCCATAGGAATTTTCCTCTCTGCTTACCTTAAAAAACATATACGACGCTTCAAATCAGGATGCTGTTTTAAGTACACCTTCATCTACAATACTCCATACAATTTGAAGCTGAGTGGACTTAAATCCGGACTGCTGAGAAGCCAATCTTTGTTTTCTGTGAAATCTACCACATTGTCTTTCCACCACTGCTGAGTTGTTTTACGAGTAGGAACAGAGTCCTGCTGATTAGTCCAATTGTTTTCTTTGAACAAGTTTATGTTATATACAAGTTTAAGTATTATGTTCAGGGGCTTCACTAATAATTCTAAAATAGTTTTTTTGATAAACGTTTGCCTTGGTTTTCATTCCTTTCTCAGAAAAATGAATCTCTGAGACACTTTTATAATTGACAACCCTCCAAACCATTACAGAAGCCAGATGATGAGCTCTCTGCCTGTATTTCTCTCTAGCTTCTTGGGCATTCCTTATGTATACATGGTCATTCTAGCAGATAAAAGATTCTTCATTGTCAAAAATTTTCTGATCGGTAAACATAATTCATCCGTGGCTGTTATAAGCATGCTGCCGCAACAGTGCTTTTACTTTATGGTACCTGTCGTGCTTTAATTCCTTTGTGAGAAAATAACTTGCTGTTCTTGAATAACTTATTCTAAGGCCTTCATTTGCTGTACGATACATTGTTCTTTCTGACACATTCATCTGTTTAGTAGGAAGATTCTTCTTTCAGCAAGAATTGTGAGGAAATCTCTCCCTGACTACTTTGACAAGTGCTAGTGCTCTCACTGAGTGGGGACAACCACTTTTAGTATGATTTGCAATACTGTTGAATAAAATCTCTTAATTGTTTAAAAGCATAACCATTTGATATCTAAATGTTTAAGTGATTTAAAATTTTCCGACAGGCTTTTTTTTTTAAGATATACTGCTGCATGCTTCTGTTCAACATTCACTTCATTTGTTAAAAGTTCTGACTGATTTATAGAACAACATGTGTGAAAGATTACAATTTTTGAAAAATATTACAGATGATTTCCAATGATGAAATTTTAAATCATTTGTTGTGTTTAAGTCACAGCAGACGATCTCATGCTTTTGTATTGGAATTTTTGGCATGACTAGGTATACACACTTTAGATATGAATTAGTCCAATCTTGATATTTCTCTGAACTAAGGAATACATTATGTCACACCTGGTGTAGGATTACCTTTAGCCCTCAACACCTAGCAAAGCATTGACTTAACAAAATCCTGATGAGGTCCAAGGCATCTGATATCAAGCATTTATCGAATGATCCTTCAATTCCTAATCATTGCAAGGTGTTAGTGGGGCAGAACAAATTGAGTTTTCCAGGTGGAATCACAAATGTCCTGAAGCTCATCACAGTTTCTCAAATTACTATGTTGATAAAGCCAACATCTCCTTCAAACTTTTGCAATTAAGGGGTACACCTACTGAGATTGTTCCAAGGAGATGATGGACCCCCCCTAATGTTCCAATGAAAACATCCCCACGCCACAATACGGCTCCTGCCACCTTGTATCTTGTCACCTATGCACCTCTGTGCTATGATTTCCATTGGAAATCGGCGTTTTTGCTCTCATCCATCAATGTGATTGACTAGAAAATTTAATTCGTTTGATTTGGAAACACTGTCGGAGATGACATATTGTTAGTGTAGGGACATGATTCGAGTACCAACTCCATAGGCTCATGCACAGAAGTGTATACTGTACTGTGTGTTAAGGTACACTGTTTAAGTGGCCATTGTTATAGTTGGTGGAAAAGGTCATTGTAGCTCTTCAGCTGTGGTATATAATGCATAACTGTTTCTACTCATCTCTGGAATCAATGCACCATGACTTGACGAACTGCTATCTGGCATGTCATTTCACCATTCATGCATCCACTTTCGATAAATACTCACAACATTGCATATAAGCAGTCAACCCAAATATGCCGTTTCTGAACTCAATGTTTCCAGGTACCATTCCATAATGATTTGACCTTTATTGAAATCTGATAAATTGACTCGTTTTCTCATTATGTCCCTAAGTCTTCTTTACGTGGGAAGACTATGTAGGGACATTTCATATACTCCAGCATCAGCTGGGCATGGACTCTGGGCTTAACTCTTGTCAAATTCATTGCTCTATATGAGGGATGGTCATAATTTAATAGTTCTTTATTGTATATATATTGATAAAAGTCTATTGCTGAAGCAATAGACAGTTTCGGTTAGAAATAATGTAACTTTGTAATGTCTTGCATTCATGAGTATAGTGCATTTTGGAGTATTTGAATGAAGATACTCTCATCAAGGTAGGTTAAGAATCATTTTTATTTTGGGTGGACAGTATATGGACACATCACATCACAGGAATCAGAATGACTACGTAAAAGATATTACACAAACACGCACATATAACTGGAAGACAGAGGGCGGAATCGGCATCTTAACAACCATAACACTCACCAGGTGGCATTAGCAGTTCAGTTATAGTCATGGACTCTGGCCCTGACGTTGCCTCAGTGAGGGACCAGGAAGAGTCTTGGTCTGCCTCTTTTATGAAGAGGAGTTAGAAGCTTAGATGATGGATCTTGATGAGGACATAATGTTGAGGTGTGATAGACTCCAATAGGAGCCTCAAGATAGGCCACCTTAAATGTGGATGGAAATTGTTGAATGTGAATAACATAGGGTCCGTCTCTGTTTGGCATAAACTTTGATGTTGGTTATGGGGCAGAATTACTCGGAGGATGTTTGATAGTGTCATGATTGACAGTTTGTGAAGCAGTGGGAGAAGTACTGCAATCCTTAGGTGACAGCAAAGGATCCTTTGGTGGTAAGGTTGCACAAGTTGGATCTGGATTTTAATGAGGTGTTCCTGTGGAGGTACAGGAAAAGTCGGAATTACAGGCCTATACGTTCTAGAAGAACTATTAAGTGGATGTGAACCAATATGTGATGGTGACGAGGATGAACCATCCCTTGCATAATTACTCTTAGTTGAAGTAGGCTGAGAGAAAGAAAGAGGTGAATAACCATATCCATTCACTGTAGATGAAACAATCACATTGTGAGATGAGGCACGGTTAGTGGCAATATGCTCTAACCAACTGATGGACTTTTTCTGGTATGACAAATGGTCTTACCCTGTCATAAGATGTAACAGTTTTGTCTTGTAAATGTCTTATTTTAATTCTGAAACTGTGGGTATCTGTATCGTGTGGCATCTTCACTGTTACTTATTAGAGGAAGAAGGTGCACTAGTATTTCTATACAATGGAAATTTGGGAGAAACCCAAACAAGAGGATTGTCTCCAGGGGAAATCAATGAAGGGAGTAGGGTCTCCCCCTGGTTCAAAGACAGTTCCGTACATATTCAGCAATGTACCCAGTTAATTTTTTTGCCCAGATGTTAGACATTTACTTTTGTCATGTAGCAGTAAGCTCGTATTCTTCTCAAGATTGGGTCAGCTTTGGACTTTTTGGATTATAACTTCTTTAACAAAATCTTAAGTTCGATGGGGTGTATCACTAAAGAACCAGTTTTGGTGTTTCAGGTTCAGAGCAATGCCTACTTGTAAAAAGTCCATTTTTGGAAGTGTTCAGCATAATGCAACGCTATTAGTGGTGTACAAATGGCACATCTTTCTAGTCTAATAACTACACTGGTTGTGTACACTTCCACTTATGGCTGTCAGCAAGAGACATAGAGAGTTGAGTATTCTAAAAGTTGCCACCCTCTCTCTGTAAAAGGAGGTATAAGGTCTCTCCAGCAATGAAGTGACTAGCTCCACTGTCGGCACATGCAGTTCCCCATGTGCCATTGACAGTTTACTTCAGCACTGCAATTTTATTTGGAGTTGAAGAGCATGAATGCAAACTGATGTTGCTAAAATTTGCTGAGTCTTTATTCACTGTTGATTTGCAATTTGGACATCTGGGTTTAGTAACACCTAGCTTACCACAACCATAACACGATGCCGATGGTTTCTCTGATTTGTCATCGGTTTTCAATTTATCACCTCTATTGAAAGATGATGTGGAACCAGCTTGGTTGGTTCTGTTAAAGCTACTATTAAGTGAGCTTCTTTACGGAGTGTAAGATTTAGAAGGGTATTCTCGTAAATGAGACATCTTCTTTACTGAAGGAGTAGTATTTTAATTGTTGCAATAGACGTCTAACTTGTCAGCTGTTTCAGAAGGTGACACCCACTCAGACCAGTCGTCTAAGAAATGGTCTCTCACTTCGGGAAGTACATGTCTTTTAATTTGATCAGGTATGATTAAGTCCTTCAACTGGTTGAAGTTTACAATTTTCAGTTCATTTAGCCATCTTAAAAATAACTATTTCAAAGTAATAATTTCTCCAAATGCTCTGTTAAACTTTTTTATGTTGATGGAAGAGTTGTCTGAATTTTTGTATGGAGAGCTTGGATCTCCTCAAAAGCATTTCTTTGACATGCACATAGGGGCTGTGGTAGCCCAGTGGTCAAGGTTTCGTATCATGGCAGGCATGTCATGAGTTCTAGCCCAGTACCACTAAAGACCCGCCGTGTATGGGGAGCGATGCATGTTAAATCTGTCGAGAGCTGAAATGTCCTCCCGTTAGTGTGGTGTGGTAGTTAGGAGAGGGGGGGGTGTGCCAGCTCAGGTGTCATCCACGTCACTTGACCATGATTCAAAATTACGTGGTCCATTGCCAAAAGCCCTCGTGTAGCTGAACAGTGCGATGTTAATATTCACTTACTTGACATGCACATAGTCCTGCACTTCTTCCGATTCCCTAACGATGAGTGTGGGTATGTCACTCGGTAAGGCTCCAATTAGATAAGCAACACATTGGCTACCAGATACTTTTAAAAATTTCAGCTATCTCTCAAGTAGTTTCAGAAATATCGCCATGTCATCTTCTTTAGAGTTAAATCAGGGAATCAGCTTCTTCAATTGTGATCAAGGCTGCTCAGAGATATCAGTGTTATTACCAAGCAGAACTCCACTTTTTTGTGTTTCAAGTTCTGTAACTCAAAATCCATTTCAACTTTCTTTCTTTCCTGCTCTGCCACCAAAATCTGTTTTTATCTTTTGAGTTGTATTTTTCTATTTAATTTGATTTTTCACTTCTGCTACAGAAACTGTGTTCTAATCTAAAAATGTGAATATTTTTTAATGAATTTTAATATTTTAACGGTTAGGTTTTATTAGCATCCCCCACGATTTATTTTTGGCAGCAACATCTTGAAAGTATTTTTTATAGATCTTGTTAATTTCAAGTTTTGCTGAGTGAAGAGGCAGGTCTCTAGTAGATCTCTGGAAAATATCTGTGCCTCTTTTTGCTAAAAGGTCTGCCATTTCATTTCCCCAAAGGCTGCTATGGGAAGACAACCTGTGTTGGAATTCTGCTCAGCAGCTCCCTTCAGCTCTGGACTTAGGAACATTGTTTGTCTTCGTTACTTGCCAAGGCCTGAAGAGCAGAACTTGAATATGATAAATTACAGCCTTGTCAGGAGTGAAGAGACAGGCAGAAAGCTAATGAAAGGCCAAATGAATGGCCTCAATTTCACCGTCATAATGACTTGAATTAGAGCGGACATGCAAGTAAAAAGAAAAAGATCACAGAAAACTCCAGCACCCTGAATAAGTTTCAAAAGAGAACCATCTGTGTAGATATGAAGCTACTTATTATCAGGTATTAATGGTTTCCTAAGCAATGGCACAAAGAGCAGTGTGGCAAAGGTCATTTTTCCTCATGTTCAAAGTCAAATTCAATCTGATATTGAGAAGCATAAACTCCAGTGGATTTATGTAAGATAATAGTTCATAGTCCTTGTCGTTAATAGCATTATGTTGGGCAATCTCCTGGACACACTGAAGGAAACCCTTCTGAGTCTTTAGATTTGGGGTGTAGAGCAGCAAGCCTCTTTGTGGTGCGCTGTGGTTAACTCTAAATCTGCCACAGCGACAGCCGCTCTCTACAAATCTTCTTTTGGGATGCATTCGAATTGCTAGTAGAAATCATAATTTGAAATGAGAAATATTAACTGAGGATTAGTTTTTGTTTCATTTTTTGTTTATTTTTATTTTATGTTTTATTGTAGATCAAATAGATGAAAATTTGAAAACAGCTCTTCAAAAAGATCTGAACAACATGGCACCAGGTTTATTCATTCAAGCTGTGCGGGTTACTAAACCTAAAATTCCTGAAACTATAAGAAAAAATTATGAGCTTATGTAAGTATTTCTTTAAAAATATATATACAAAAAAAAAGGTATATTAGTTTAATTAATATAATTGTAGCTTAAATACATATTATTATGGCTTCTCTGCTATTCGAATGTATTTTATAATTGTATATATGTTTAAGGAAATTCATTTTAAACAAGTTAATGTAACATTTAAATCACTTGCTTGGTTTATGTAGATTTAATGTATTTTTTTATGATTAGGAGCTCTTACAATCTAATAGTTGCCATGATCTTCCTTTTCTGTAACCATAATTTGAGAATAAAAAAAAATTATGACGAGGAACAATCGAAAATGTCACATTAAATTAAATTGAGACCTCTTGTTCTTTAGTGTTATATAGAATTTTGTCCAATGAGATAGCAGATTTTCATTAGTCGATTTATATTGTAATTTAATATTTAAAAGTGCATTTTTAAATGTATGAGCAACTTTTCATACTATATTTTAAAAATTTGTTTATTTAACATTATTGTTCATGTATTGTGCAATATATGTAAATATCTTCTATGTAAAAAAAAGAGTAATGTAAAATTTTGATGATTTTTTTTTTTTTTCTTTTAGGGAAGGGGAAAAGACAAAATTATTGATTGCTGTTCAGCGTCAAAAAGTTGTGGAAAAAGATGCTGAAACGGAAAGGAAAAAGGCTGTTATTGGTATGTTTTATTATAAGTTTTTTCAATGATTTTAATTTTCAGTTTAAAATAAAGTAAAATTGTTATGTTAAAAAGGATGAACTAATTTAAGCATATCCTAGAAAGATTAATTCCAGTTGTTTTTAAATTACTAGTATAAAATCTCACATGATCTTTGAAAAAATTGGCTATTTTACTTTTATTTATGTATTTCTAGAGGCTCAAAAGAATGCTGAAGTAGCTAAAATTCAATATGAACAAAAAATTATGGAGAAAGAATCATTAAAGAAGATGTCATTGTTAGAAGGTAATATATGAAAATAGTTATGAATATCATTTTAACTGATTTGATTGTACATTGTTTGACTATTTTAAATTAATTAGCATCAGTTATAAAAATATAAAATTTAAAAAAAGTGGAAAATATATTATGTATATGGAATCTGATATCTTAAAATTAATAAATACAGGCATCTGTAATATTACTCAGTTTTCCACAGCATGTTTTGCTTAATTATACTCTGAAAAAGTTTTGGGAAAGATTAACCTTAGTGAAATGTTTTGAATAATTTTTTGTGACTGAAGACTCTTCAGCTTAAAGAAGCCAAAATTTCAAAAAAAAAAAAGCTGGGGAAAATTGCCTATTTCTGTATAACGATATGTTCTATAAGCTTGTAAGAGCCAGTAAACAGATTAAAACATTATTTAAAAAGGACGATAGATACCAAAATTACTAATGAAGAAATGAATTCACTTTCTTGATATCTTTTGACATAGAAAGGTCTTTCTCCTCATTCTAGTGAACAGTATTGAGGAATAACATGAATAAAATGAGTTTCAATTAAATGGGAAGATATTTTTTGTTTTACTTATTTTTAATAAAAATTGTAGAATAAAAAAAATTGTTTCAAAATTTTTTGGAATGCATCCTTGCATTTTGTATTGACTATTCGTATACCACGATTTCACTGCATGATATTTTTTAGGAACCTATCTAACACTTTGTTATAGGATACCTACGTACCCTTCTTTCGTACTTTTTTCATGAAGTGTAATCTCTTTTTTTTCTCATTGTAGATGATATTGTTTTCTCAAGGCAGAAAACTAGAGCCGAAGCTGAAGCTTATTATAAGAAACAATTGGCTGAAGGAAACAAGGTAAAATTTTGATTAATTTAAATTTTAAGGGGTAAAATTAAATGAGAAATTAGGATATAATCTAAAATGCTCCCATTTTTCAAAATCATACAAAATTATCTAGTTGTAGTTTTCTTAGTTAGAAATTTATAACTTGTGAGACAAAATTTTTGTGTTTAATTGGTAATGATATTTTATATGAACCCCTAATGCTTTGTTAAAAAAAGAAAGAAGAAAAATTAGAAATGAATATAAAATTTCATTCCTTTCAGTTTCAAATTAAAATTCCTTAATCCTTTACTTTTTTTTTTAATTTGTTCTTTGGTAGAAGGGGATTTTTGAAATTGTTTGAGGTTATTTTTCTCCTTTATGGTCTCTAAGAATGTTTAAACAAAGAAAATATGTTCACTTTGCAAATATTTAGATTCATTATAATCAGTATAATGTTTTCATTTAGTGTTGCTCTATTTACACTAATACTAATACAAGAATGAATTTGAATCCATATGTTTCAAATGAAAAGTAATTTAAAGTTTGCAATAGCAAAATACAAAAGAATGTTCTGAAGATCTGATGGTTATCACTTTTCACTGATGAAGTGTAAAATTAAATTTGTAAAATAAAAAAAAAAGTACAGAAGATTGTACAAACAGTTTGCTAGTCATCACCCCCCTTCCTTTCTCCCAATTTGGGCTGATTCTATTAATACAAATTGTATGTGTTGTAAAGTGTTCAATGCTTTTATTTGTAAAAATATTTGTATTTTCACTTTTTTTTTCTTTCTCTAGAGGAAAAGGCTTACATTTTAATACACATTATATATTTTTTATAATACTAATTAAATTTTAAAGGTGTAACTTCTATAGAAATTACATCTTAAAAGAGGAATATATTTTTTATTTTTAGAAAGTAAACATTGCAATTATATCTAAATGTATTTCAATATTAATTTTAAAAATTTAAACTTGCCATTCTTTAAATATATATTGCTTATTATCGTTCATTATATATTGGTATACTCCACTGGAGAAAACATCATTACTGAATGATTCTTTTTTCCATACGTCTTAACCTTAAAAGAGCTGATTGCTACAAGATTAAAATTCCATTTATGTGTTGTAATGTTCAGTGGTTCTGATATTGATTTCTTTATGTGCTCGCATTAATTTATAGTATTAATGTGCATCCATGTAATAAATTTCATTTTTAATTTATTTTACAATTTTATTTTGTTCCTCAAATAATTTTGACTGTGGGAATTATGTTTATCATATAATACTGTATTAAATTTTTTTCATCAGTTTGTGATATTGTTTATTTTATCAATATTAGGAAAATAATCATTTTATTATTATTAATTTGAACTTTCTGTCCTTTTATAATATTTTAAAAAATATTGAAAATACATACATATAGCTGATACAGTTGTAATAACTTTATTCTCTTTTCTTCTTTTAGTTACTTCTTACTCCTGAGTATCTGGAACTGAAAAAATTGGAAGCAATCTCTCATAATAGCAAAATTTATTTTGGAACTGATATTCCTACCATGTTCATGGATTCTAGTCATATTATACCTTCTGAAAAGAAAGCTGTGGCTATTGAAGATATGGCAAGTAAAAGCAGTTATTAATATTGTTTCATTAATTTTTAAATCCTAGTTTTGTTTAAATGCATAAATCATACCTTTTTAAAGAATTTAATATGAATATTTTAATAAATATACTGACTGAATAGTGGTTAAAAGCTTAATTTTCGTATACTGTTACCACTTCAATTCATTTTTATTTCTTTCATATTCATCTCAAATTCTTTATGTATACATGTATATAAATCTTAGCTTAATCTTTTTGTGACTGCAAATCATATATGCATTGCCTACTAACCTTGCTCTTGGCCAGGCACATCATACAGGGTGTCAACAAATTAGTTGGGCAAATAGAATGATTTATTGCATGTAATTAGTAAGTACATATTGTTTTAAGATAGTGAAATAGTCTTAAGTTTACTATTATCACAAATATTTGGTGTGGCTTCCTTTTGTTTCTTTGCAAATGTCCCATTGGTAAATCAGTTCTTGCCACAAATTTGTCATCATGCTTCCATCGATCAAATTAATTGCAGCATGTATTCTTGGTTTAAGTTCAGGAAGATATAGGAAATGACAGAGTGTACGCTTGATCCTTTACAAAACCTCATACATTGAAATCCAGTGTTGATCTTGATGGCCACTAAATAACACTTCCACTTCCAATCTGAACTGGTACCTCAACATTAAGGTCAAGTGTAACATTGTGGTAGTAATAAGATGCACCATTCTGTTGAAAAATGTAAATTCCTGGCAATTTTTCTTTGGTGATTGGTAGAAGGACAATCTGTAGCATGTCCAGGTAAATAACTCCTGTATCAATCTTTTTAGCAAAGACAAATGGGCCCAGAAAATTCAAGGAACTCTCTGCACGTTTACCTTGGGACTATCCCTTATATGTTCTAGGATGACTTGGGGATTTCCTTACCCCCAAATGACACCTAACTCCCTCTATGAATAAGCTTAGAATACATTCTGTAATGATTTTACACAGCTCTGGGATAAACTATTTCTCAGTAAGAAAATCATCCAAAAAATAGAATATTCTTTCATAATTCAATAGCAAAAGGGTCCACAGATTTCAAGTCTCTTTCGCTGCAGTGTCTCATCTCTCTGGCATAAAATAATGGCGTAAATTCGCCCGCTAGAGAAAAGTCCTATACATAGGATACGTAAAAAGGTTTCACTCTCGGTAATTCCACACAGAGTCTGAGTGAGTTTGCTGGCTCCAAATTCGCCGTGCTCTTTCACACTCTCTACCATTCCAAAATCAGCCTTACTTCGCGGATCCAGTATTGTTTTCTTTCGTTGATCGGGACTCAAGACCGTTCCCGGATCTCCCCAATTCGGAGACCGCCGTACTACGCGGGCTCGCTTTCTCTTTCGCTGAAAGGGACCACACCCGGCTCCCTCAAAATCCAGTCTCCCCTCTGGACTCTCTCGCTCTCCTTATATCCTCTCTATCTCTCTTAATCATCCTTCTGTGATCTCTTGTTCTTTTGCCGCCCCTGTCGGTCTCAGCTCCCTTGATCTCTTATTCTTCTGCCTCCCCAGTCGGTTTCGGCTTCCTTCATCTCTTGTCTTTTTGCCGCCCCTGTCGGTCTCGGCTTCCTTCATCTCTTGTTCTCCTGCCGCCCCTGTCGGACTCAGCCTATCTGATCTCTTGCCCAATAGGCACCGATGGCTAGGCGCACATTGTAAGTTTTCAGACATGCTGTCGTCACCAAATGGTGGGAAAACAAAAGCACAATGTTGTGGTGTCTCTTTTCGACAGTCCGGTTAGCCTAGGAAAAAGGGTCCGAAACTTTAACCACCCAGTTACGAAATTCTTTCCCAGCAATTAGGGAAATGTCTGGAATTTTCGTAACGTCTGTCAGCAAGGGGCAATGGGTCTGTTAGCAAATAGGGGGAAGAGACTGGCTTCGTCACAATTCCTACTAGTCTGACTTTAAATGGGGGGATTTAATTTAATATTTCAAAAGCTCTTAACTTATGAAATTGCCTAACTAATTTGTAGACATACTGTATATGATTTTTTTTAGATGAGACATTAATTAGTGTTTTTTCTTGCCTCTTGATATAATGTTATGACTTATAGCAAAATTTTTGTATTATTTTTGGTGCTTGTTTCAGAATGGAAGGGGGAATTGTAGGGGGATGAGTAATGTAAATAAACAGAGTTTGCTCTTTAAATGTTTAAGTTGATATAAAAGCACATGCACATGTTCTCAAGACTTCAATTACTTTTATTATTATTTTTCGCTATTAAGTCGAGTCTTTCAAGGTTTTGTATATACTGCCCTTCCTATTTCAGAAATTCTTGACTCAATATTATGAGGAGAAAGTATTATTTATCAGAGGATATAACACTAGAACTTTTCTTCTTTGTGTGTTTTCTTTTTTGTGGGATTTTTTTTTTTATTTTAAAATTAGGCTTAGTAACATCAGGCCCTTTCTCCTTTGCCTCATCCTAAACAAATGTCATAAATAAAAGCAAA
>BMAV01025547.1:614164-633824 GCA_019973955.1 Trichonephila inaurata madagascariensis
TGTGCTCAAAAATATTTTTAATTAATTCAATTTAAGAGTGGGAAAAAGTTAATTTCTACTTCGTTAGAAAAAGTTTTGACGCCATTTGTTACAGCCAATTGTAACTTCAACAGAAATAACGCAGAATAAATGTAAAATTATAAAATAAAATTTTATTAATGAATTAATATTTGAAAAACTGTTAACATCAAGTATATCATCCATTACAAGTTTAAAAAAATGTATTTGAATTTGAATGGATGAATAGAAAGTAGTTTATTAACGATAGAAAATTTGAACAAGATATATATAAATATATAGAGAGAAGTGTACTAATAATAGGAATTGTGAAAAATATGCTTAGTAAACTGAATCATTAAATTCCTTTGAAAATTAACCCCTCTCCCACTTAGTCTGAATTTTCCTTTCACTGCTGAAAATTTATGCATTCATAATTTTTGTTCAAAGGCTGTTTTATGTATGTTATTTTAACTGCATAATATGCGCAATTTTTTTTAAAAACAGCCTCCATTTAGGAGTGTATATTTTCTAGATTTAAGTGTAATAGTATCTAAAAATAAGTAATTTTAATTGTACACACCTTTTCCTTAATTTAAAGAAGTTTTCCATTTGTTGGAAGTGGTAGTGTATTATGATTTTCCAGTAGTTTCAAAATAAAATAACTACAGTCGTAATATTTATAAAATCATCAAATTTCAAAATAAATTTTAATCAACCATTAAGATAAATAATTGCTTTGTTCAGCAATGAGAATGATTGCCTGCATAGGAAAATTCAAAAAAAAACTCCCGTGTGTTAATCATTTTGTACCTTTGAATTATGTTAATCCTAATCAGTTTCTAAATACTCGTTAATTGCCATCTCAAATGTAGGTGTATTTATTTATAATGCAATAAATTAAATCTGAAAAAAAAAATGTAATACCATTTAGTTACCTTTGTTTCGTTGATTTTTTTTTATAAAAATCTATAAATGAGTTTCTTTAAAAGTGTAAATACATATATACTTTGAAAAATGATTAAAAACTTCACACAAATCGTATTCAAATGTAATAAAAATTAATCAATTAGTACAGTGCTTTATACTTTAAAACGTAATGAATTTCTTTTAGGATTATTGATAACGTCAATTCAAAATTACTACTTGTCGTGGGTTCGAGTCCTGGTATCACTTAAGTTTCGCCGTGCAGAGTGTCAATGCTCGTTAAATCTGTTGAGGCTTAATGTCCTCAAATTGGTGTGGTGGGATAGTTAGAAGAGGGGATGACAGCACAGGTGTCGTCCACGTCAAAATTACGATAAATCGTCGCCATTACCCCTCGTGTTGCTTTACATGACGTTATATAATGTAACTAACTCACTCTCTCTCAAAATGGCTGCAAGATGATTATAAAACTTTGAGGAATCAAAATAAAACTTCTTTTCTTAAAAAGTTTTTAGCTTATTTATACATCAATCCTTTTTTTAATTACCGTATCCTTTACTTTGTAATTTTCAAAGTACAATGCTGCAAATTAATTTAGAATTTAATTGGATCAGGTTTTTTTTTAAATTTTAACTAATTTTTCATTTTGAAACTTATGATTTTCTCTTTTTTTCTTTGCAACAGTAACATTAGACGTCTTATTTTTTCTTTTTGCTGAACAGATTTTTTTCTGCTGAATGAATAGCTTATATAAGTATTTTTAATTGGTTTTATAGAATATTGCAAGGTTTACTCGGTAATTAACCGTTTGGGTCCCAAACAGCGCGATCACGCTGTTGAGATTTTATATCGAGAAAACCTAGTACATTTCGAACATTATGGCAGTGTTTCTCAAACTGTGGGGGGCGTGATAACCCTACAAGGGGGGCGCGAGCATATCGGAGAGTCGAATATAAAAGATTAAAAAAATTATCAATTTACTAAAAGGAAAGCAAAACAAAATATTATCTGACATAATAATAAAAATACACATATACCAGTAGCCCACACAGGAATTTTTCAAGGGGTCTGTGTTCGAAAGTTCACCATTCTTGTATCATGCTCCTTTTGATTTTGTCGATTTTCGGTAACAAAACACAGTAAAAAACTAATTATTGAATAAATAATTAGCATTAATTAATAAAATCAATCATTAATAACAAATACCTAACTAAATTTTACATTCTATATACTTGGAATTATATAATCAATCGGAAAAAAATCAAGGGCTTTGGGAGGGGGGGACCCCCCCCTCCCTTGTGTGCTCCACTGACATATACTATACTTAAAAATGTATCAATATGGCACAGTATATTTGGTACTAAGTATCAATATTAAGTTAAGAACATGTTTAATAATTACTTGTGATTGTTCCATGGGCTTATCATATACAAAATTGTATAAAAATTTAATACTTATCTTGATAATTTGTACGGTTTATAAGTAAGGTCTTATATTGTAGCTTTAGCATCAAAATATTATACATTACTGCATTCAATACATTGTTATTGTAGGGGGGCGATGAAAATTATGATTGAAAACTGGGTCACGAATATCGAAAGTTTGAGAAGCACCGCATTATGAACAACTGACGGTGCGTTACCGATTGTTGAAATCGAGCGCTCAGTCTTACCGAAGCAAGTACATTACACAGTTCTTTTTAATGTAAATAGTACATTTTACATAAGGTAAAACAATACTATAGCTCCGATTGGGATTCATCGGTGTAAAAGGAACAAAGTGCTATTGCCCCGCTTGGTATTTCTCGACATAAAATAAAACAAGCGCTATTCGGGTCTTTTCGTACTCATTCTGAGAAAGCGCGATTGCGCTGTTTGGGATTCTTCGACAGTGTTTTTTCAATATTCCCTGGGACACAAATGGTTTAGGGCAAAATTCTAAGATATGAAAATATTTAAACTATGTCATTTACTGGACATTTGAAGATACGATTTTCTATTTTAGATATAGATGTTGTAGTACAGATTACATACTGTTTGAACAGTTGTTAAACATTTCGGTTGATGTAAGTATAAAAAGGTATCACATCCGGATACTTCTGTATGAAAACGCTACTATTGTGACTAGAATATTACAAGAACAATTCGACTACAGAATTACAGGAAAGCATAGAAGAAATTCGCTGATTAATAAAATCTAAAACATGTCCAGAAATATCTTCCGTGCTAATGGCTATCCTTAGAACAGCATCACTTAAAAATGTTAAGCCTTGGTTTATAAGCCACAAGGTCCAGCAGATTATTCATGAACTTAGAGAATGTACTAATTGGCTTACTTTTTTACATCTAACTCGATTTTGTGAAAATCTTGCAATATGTAGTAATTTCGGAGCATCTCACAGTTTGAATTCAAAATTTAGAACTCTTGATTATCTCTCAATGCGTAGAACAGATTCGAAAGTACTCGAAACTTCTAAACAAGCGATCATGCTGCAGAACTTTTCCGGGACATAATCTAGCTTGCTACTCGTCACAAGATGGCATTGTACACATTGACTAACCTAGAGTAATTGACATTTTTGGATAATTTTGCTGCTCCTCGCAAGAGCGTTTTGCTACATTATAGCTCTTCCACGTGATGCACTTCTCCAATCTTTTCAAGATGGCAGCACAATACATTGAACACATTGTCGTAATCACACAACATCGGCTATTTCCACCTCAATAGCGTGTCCATTGACCGTGAGTACTAAATGAAATTTCGAACTGAGCGGATTCCATCTCCAACGCCATTGATACCTTAATTTCCGGCTAGTTCCGAAACAAAAAATTGCTCATGATTCAAAACTGCATCATATTGATATAATGAACTAGGTAGAACTTGGCCTTCTGTAGGAATTATTCGGGCACTTAGATTAAAATGTTTAGAGACTGTATCTACAAACATATATATTTTTTCCTTTGAGGGGAAATTTTTTTTTAAGTATTTAAAAAATTTTGCCTCTATGGGCATTTATAAATTTGCGTCGCATTTTTTCCTTTGAGGTGATTGCACTTGGAAACCAGGCTTTGATATAATATTGAGGATCATTTTCTACACTGTCTACCAATAAATATTTGGACACCCATGAAAATGAGGATATCTGTGGTCTTGATCTACGTCCCGCTTTCTATACTTAATTTTCGCGAAGGAAACAGCATTGGCAT
Source organism: Trichonephila inaurata madagascariensis (assembly GCA_019973955.1). Classification (NCBI taxonomy): domain Eukaryota; kingdom Metazoa; phylum Arthropoda; class Arachnida; order Araneae; family Nephilidae; genus Trichonephila; species Trichonephila inaurata. Next base: position 618,295 of record BMAV01025547.1, read on the forward strand.
TAGTTGCATGCAAGATGCTACAAAACTCAAAGATGTTTTTTCACTTACAGAAGAGTGTCAATGTTAGATATGATAGAAATGTTTGATGGATATTTCAAGTGAGTTTAACATTCTAAAGTTGACAGTGTCTTCTGTGTTAAAAATTGGAAGGTGAGTAGTGATTTTTGGAATGTGCTCCGACCAGGCAGACACACGAAACTAAGAGATAGAGACCAACGAGTGCTGTTAAAATTCGGAAAATCCGCACTACGCTGATGTGTCCCAAATACTCCAGAAGTTCCAACAAGCATCCTTTTGGTGTGGCGTAGTAGTTAGGAGAGGGGGATGCCAGCTCAGGTGTCATCCTCACCACTTGACCATAGCTCAAAATTTCGAAGTTCGTCGCCAAAAGCCCTCGTGTAGCTGAACAGTGCGACATTAATATTCACTCACTCACCCAACAAGCATCCTGGACTGCTGTTTCTATAAATTCCATCCCCTAAGAAGCACATTTGTTTGGTTTTCAATTTCTTGCTGCACCCATAAGCCTTTGATTGCAAAATTCAACCGCACTGCTTGGTTGAGGTGATGCAAGACACTTCGAAATTGGACCGTAGATGAGTGGAAATAGGTTCTCTGGAGTGATGAATCAAAGTTCAATTTCTACCAGTCGAATAGTGAAGTCTGATTTTGGCGTATGCCTTGCGAATGTCTTTTGCCAGAATGCATTGTGGCTTCAGTGAAATTTGGTGGTGTTGAAATTATGATCTGGGGATGTTTCTCATGGTACGGACTGGGGCCCTTAATCCCATTTCATGGTGAGTTCAACGCCGGCTTTTACTCCACTGTTCTAGACAACAATATACTTCCTACGCTATGGCAATTTTACGGGTTGGTTCATTGTTACTTCCAGGACTACAAAGCCGATTCTCATGATGCGAGAGGATCATGATTGGTATGATGGTAGTAGGTGAACCGATTGAACTGACCTGCCTAGAGTCCGTACTTGAATTTTTTAGCAAACCTCTGGGACGAGTTGGCTCTCTAACTTACGTGGTGCAGCAACTGTCTAAAATTAGTGAAAGAACTTACATGTCGTATCCAAGCCTAATGGAAGAAAATACCAATGTCCATCATCCAAATACTTGGGGAAAGCATTTCCCGGAAGCTGCAATTGTTTCAGGTGAACACTCTATCAACTATTGAATATGAATGTTTAGATTATCTCTTTTATCACAGGTACCCAATTAATTATTGGTAAATAGTGTATTAAGGCTTGTATTTGAGATGGTAGCGATGTACTTCACCATAAAATCAGTCTCTGGGATCGCAAATACGAACCTACTGCAGTATTTCGTTCCGGCACAAATGCTTACTATAAAATGTATTCATTTAACATGTTCCTTACAAATCTGTGAGCGGCCGTGGTAGCCAAGTAGTATAGGTATCGGATCGTGGCTTGCCTTGTCACGAGTTCGAACCGAGTACCACTAAAGACCCGCCGTGTAAGGCAGCGATGCATGTTAAATCTTTCGAGAGCTGAAACGTCCTCCCGTTGGTGTGGTGGGGTAGTTAGGAGAGGGGGATGCCAACTCAGGTGTCACCCACGACACTTGACCATGGTTCACAATTACGTGGTCCGCGCCGAAAGCCCCCGTGTAGCTGAACAGTGCGACGTTAATCTTCAATCAATCAATTACAAATTTCTAAATCAATCAAACAATCAGTCCATCAAACAGTAAACAATGTACCAGTTGATCGCTTTGTGAAATAGTTTCGTATAATGTAAGCATTCCTTTGTGAGTTATTTATTAATTCCTTTTGAGATTTTACTAGATTTTGCATTTAGGAAACATGCAGTTATAAATAATTATTTATTCTGTAAATCCTGTTTCCATTTGTTGTTGTAATTAAACATTATTATATATGCCTTTCATCTGATCATTCTACACTTTGTGTTACTCCACAGATCGTTCTTAATCCAAAAGAGGCAGAGTGTACATGATAAAAAGGTACAGTTTTAATAAAAAAAGCTGGATTTTTTTTATTATCTTGGGGTAGGAGAGGAGGAATACTGAATAAATAAGTTAATAATGTTTAATGTAAATAAATGTAAAACAGTTTAAAAAATTGTTACAAATTTATTAACATTTTGGAAATAAATAAAAATTAGGAACATTTTAGAATAAATATTACTCTTATATGATGCCCATTCATTTTCCTCTTGCTGTATGTCCAAATAAATTCATCAGTTGAATCTTCAATGTTACGCATAAAATCGAAAAAGAGGGTGCCATTATCTCATTTTAACACAAAAAAGAGAGCAGATAATGTTCAATTTTCACATTCATATAACAGCATCCTGTGACATCTTTTGAGTGAACTTTTATTTTGCAGATTCTCAAAGGTTTCATTCTTTTTACTTTTGAGGAGTGTATCATAAAGTTTACTATGAAACAATTGTGTGGTTGTTTGAATAATTAGATTTAGAGCAATTTGTATAATTTTTTTTGTTTCGCTTAGGAGTAATTAATGCAATCTAATTTTGATTTTTTTTATATGTAGTTGTTTCAGTTAAAGTATAGGATAGGGGCCCCTTGGTGATGTCAATTTTTTGGCGACCAGAACTGGCCACCCAGCAACTTAATTTAGCGATAAGTGTTCCGAGGATTTGCAAAGTGGAATTATGCAATGAAAATAAAGAAATATTTATGTGAAGTAAAAACATTTGCTTAAATATTTATAAAAAAAGCTGCTTGGCAACCGATTCCGGTCATCAAAAAATTTGCTTCACAAAGGGGCCCCCTATTCAACACTTTAACCATTGTTTCTTATTTGTGTTATAGTTAAAGAATATTTTTTAAAAAGAATAAATTATATTTTTGTGAAATTGTCCATTTATAAATTTGTTTGATAGATAAAGTTACAACTATGAAAAGAAAAAAAAAAATTTCTGATTTATAACTATTATTTTATTGATAATGCAGAGCATTATATTCATGAAATTTAAAATTGTCTTATGGTAAGTAATAGTTACTAAATATGGAAGTTGATTAATTTCCTTAAAATGAATGTAAGAGATATGTACTCTTTTATGATGGTGTTATACATTTATTTTTGGAAAAGATTGTAGTTGAATTGACCCTCATTATTGTCTTTTTTTGTCATATAAGGTTTTAACTATATTTTTTTTATTTGTGATTACTTGGTAGATAATTTTTCATTTGTCAATCTCTACATTTTCTTAGTTTATTCTTAACAACAATGATAAAAAATTAAATAAAATTCAGTTTTTATCACACATAGAGTCAGTCGTTATACCTTGTCTTAAGAATTTGATTTTTTTCTTAAGACACCATTTAAGTGGACTGGGCTTCAAGAACTATCTAAGGCCATACTGGAAGTTATAAAGATGAGGTATCTGCTTCAGTATTTTCATCATTTCATCAAGGTTCAAAAAAGAAGTTTCAATGATAAAAGTTTTCATGGAACTTTAAATTTATATTAATTCAGACTAAAACTATCTTAAATGATCATGTTTACTCATGTAGTTATATATATACAGTTTAACCTTAATTTAACGAACCTCTATTTTATGAATATCTCTATCTTATAAACTTTTTCCAGGAACCAAGAATGCAACACATATGGGAAATGAATCTATTAAACAAATTTTTCCCATAACAAAACTTTTTTTCAGGATTTAAAGACTTCATTAAATTGAGGTCTGACTATATTTGAATATAGAAAACATTTGTTAATGGAGGCATAAGGTTTTGCTAACAAGAGGAAAACAATTAAAATAGAATATTAATATGTGTAAAATCATTTGAAAATATTCATAATGTTTTAATAATATTTGTTGTCTACCAAAATGTAACTGAAATAATTGATAAATACTCATTTTTTTATATATTGAATAGATGTTTGTGATTGATTACAAACTGAATCTTAAAACTTTTTTAAAAATCAATTTTAACTCAAAAATGCATAGAAATACATATATTTTCCCCCAAAAGGATTTAAAACTTGCATGTGAAGTATTAATGTTCAAGAGGAAAGGCATTTATTTCACCAAGAAAGAACTAATAGCCATATATTTGGCTATTTTATTGTTTATTGATAGTACAGATTTTTTTTAAGAATTTTTTATAATCAATTTTCTTAATTAAGATTGAAATTTCTGATTTTTAAGATTGTAAATGAATCATGTTTAAAATAATGAATATAATAAAAAAATTCAATGAACTATTTGATTAAACAAATTTTTTTTTTACATTTATTTGAAATAGTTCATTTTCTTATAATGTGAGCAATTTGTATGGGTATTATTAATTTAGGATGTTTTTAAATATAATAATATTTAATATTTGTAATTTATTGTAGCCATCACTATGTCAACTTGGAAAGACATTGATCAACCATCTACTTCATCAGCACAATTTAAGAAGAACCAATCATTTGTATTAACATTATCTGCAATAGAAGAAAGAAGAAATTTTTGGAGGAGCAGCCCTATAAATAAGAAATATGAAAAACTTGCAACTTACATACCATGTCGTGTAATGAGCTGATGTTGACTTTTTATAGATTCAAAACATTTTTTAGTGAAATGCCCTTAAATTTAAAATTTTTCTTGTGTTTTTGTGTGTTTCATATGCATGGAGTTTTATTTTAATGTTTAGATTAAATTTGTATTTAATTTACAGCCTTTTACAGTTGAATTGAAATATAGTTTAATGTAAACAAAATCATGTTCTTATGTATTATATTTTTACTTAATCATCTGTAAATTATATTTTCACATTGTTTATTTTTTAAGATCTAAAAAGTTATTTCAAAGATTAATTTATGAATTTAATTTTAAAAGTTTAAAATATTTTACTACTTTAAATCATCTGATTATGATCTTTTGATTTTAAAACATTTTTTTTGAGTGGAAAATTTGTCAGAATTTTGGTTCTCTTAAATTTCTTTTAATTAACTAAACAAAATTTAGTTAGAAATCTTTTAGTGTTCTATGGAGTCTTTTTTTTGTTTGTTTTTGTAAATGATTATAGGCTAAATTCATGTCGGTCACATGATAAAGACAAGCACATGTTCTTCATTGAATTCAAAACTGACATTAGACTTATTCTTCTACTTGTAAAATGTAGATAAAATTTCATATTTTTTAATTGGATAAAGATGTTCAAGTATTAGGAATAAAAACTTCTTCAAAAAGTTTTTAAAGTTAAAGAAAATTCTTACATATTATGTGTATATTTTAAAAGTAAGTGCATTTTGCTGATTTATGTGCGTTAATTGTTGTTGACAAACATATACTTTTGAAGAGAAAGTATATGTTTGAGAGCAAAGAGCAAAAGTTGACAACAACAAAGCACATGAAATGATTAGATGGAAACTCATGATTGCATTTATTGTATCAATATGATGTGTCATATAAGTTTTTGAACCAATGTGCTAGAAACACATTGTTATCATTATAATGTGACAGTGATGTCACATGAATTTGGCTAATTGGGTTAAAATAGTGATTTTATTAATTGATTTGTATTATCATACACACTTTTACATTTGGTCTCAATTTTTTAAAAGTTAACCCTTGAATTTAATTATAAGATTCTAATAAATTTTTTGTATGATCTTATTATGGAGTGATTTAAATTAATATAGTTTATTGAAGAGTATAGTAAAAAATTAGAATATGAGTTTTAATTTACTCTTTTATATGGGTGAGGGAAGGTGAATATTATACATACAAAAAAATATTCAAATATATGTGCGCAACTAATATATCATCATATTGAATTATTATAATTCATTATAAACTTTCTTCCCAACATAAAGCTATATTTTATGATTGCCGGCTGGGTGGCATGGTTGGTTTGTCGCTGACCCTTCTTTTCGGTGGTGTGGTGGGTTCGACCCCAATCCAAGTTGGTGGATTTTCAGGATGCAGAAAATCAACAGTGGCCATGTTGTATGATTATATGGCATGTTAAAGATTCCTAGAGTGTCTGTTTGGCTTAGATGCATTTGGCAAAATTAAATCCTAGTACAAGTTTGCATTGTCAGAGCTCAGGTGCCCCCCTCTGGGAGGGGGAACTTGGCATTAAAAAATTACTTATGGTAATTGGTATCGCCTACATGTTGCTGCACTTAAAAATGATACCAGCTCCTGGGGAATGCACTAGGTCTGCACAAAGGTTAAAATACCAATGCACAGCCCCATTAGAAAAAAAAAATATTATGATTTGTAATGAAATTTTCAGGTATAGATTTGAAAATTGTAAGGTGTTACTGTGAAAAGAAAATTTTGTTTTTTTTATTTTCGTATAAGGTTGTATTTATTTTAATGCCTTTTCATTATCTGTTTCTCATTAGCTTTTCAGTAATAATTGCATGAATCTTTTTTTTTTTCAAAAATATTTTAATTGTTTGACCTATGCTGTGTTTCAGATTCCTGATTGTGTTTGTGCTGGTATGAAATACCATGATTCTATAAACATTTTGTCAAATGCTGTTGCAGTCAATCTCAATCATCATTGCATCTCATGCTATCATCAATTGCGTGAGTTTCTTTGATTTTTGTTTTTCCTTCATATTTTCTGTTGACTCGTAACATTAAAAGGAATCGGGTAAAATAGAAAGATATCTGAAAAATACATGGCTATTTTTCATGATATACCAACTCATATGGTCTGATTACACAAGGTAATATACTATAATTGTGTTTGCTATGTAAATATTCAGATTTGTGCCAAACTACACAAAGACTCTGATATAAATAATAAGGTGTTCATCCCTATCCAGTTAGATTATTTTCTTTGCTTTTATTTCTTATCTTAAAATATATTTAAAATGATGATATTAGAATGATACAGATTAGGGGTGTCCAACACGCAGCCTGCGGGTCGCATATGGCCCGCCAGTATGTAAGTTGCGGCCCGCCGAATCTTTTCAAAAGTTTTTTAAATATCAGGTTTTTAAAGTTTTTTCATTTTGAAATTTATTTGAGAGGAAATTTATATTTATATAAATCTACAATGTATTTGCCTGTTACCTGTTCTTGCTTTAAAATAAATCCTTTTTGATAATAGAAATGTCCTTTAGATTTAAATAGATTTATATTTTATCAAACAGTTACATTTAATTTTACTATAATAAATTACTTTTTTAATAAATTCCAAATTGCATTATGCATATCCTTTACTATGGATGGTACATGATTCTCTGTGTGTGAGACTTTCATTTCTCCTCCTCTTTTTCTGTTTGGAGTGCCCAAAAAGCAAGAGTCAGTCAGAGTTGTTTTTTAAAGTTTAAAAAAAAGTATTCAGGATGGTTAAGATGAAGGGCAATGTATACTTATCGTTTGTGAATGATAGCACAATCGAATTTCAACAATGAGTAATGAAAGATTAATTCAAAAAGAAAAACTGTAATTTTCAAGAAAATGGCAACTGTAATAATTTAAACATTATTTGATCATTGCATTATTATATTATTTAAACATTATTTTATTATCTATGTCTGTATACATGAAAAAATAATGAAAACAATAATAATACATTCTGTTTTAAATTTTCACTCCAATAAATGTTTTTTTGTTTCCAAATCTGATATACGGGTACATATTTTTATGTGCGGCCCACGAAATTGTAATGTTTTCCCGAAGTGGCCTGCAAGGTCATATGGGTTGGACTTTTATGACTCATTTATGGGTTGTTAAGTATTCAAAATAATGAATTATTTATTATTAAATTGAGATTTCTTTATTTGAATTTTATTGTTGTATATAATCTCTATATATTGAAACTTTTATATTTCCAGATTATACATATAATTTAAAAAGTAATTAAATTTTTTTAAATAGTGGATCATGTATCTCATTTACAAAACTACCAAGAAGATATAATAAATGGGCTAGTGGACATAAGCTGTGACCTTGATATTTTTAATATTCAATTTAAAACAGAAACTGATGTGACCATCAAACATCTACATTTGATTATTAGTAAAGTAAGCCAGTTTTTTAATACTTCTAATTTATGGGTTGCATTTAAGCACATGTTTTTCTTTCTTTTTTTGGGATCTATTTTGTGCATGTTCTATGTATTATAAATTATATGTAATTTTATCTGTGTATGGTTTTTTGCACATTTTATATTTTTGTTTGTAAAATAGAAATTTTGTAAACATTGGCTTATTCTGCAATTTTCTTCATTAATTTCTTAAATTTATTCTTTATGGGAAATATGTTAATGTTTTAAATCAGAAAATATTATAACTGAAGTAGAATAACTAGAAATAGGAACTTTTGTATAAAGTATGCTACTTTGTGAAAATTTGATGTGTCATGTTTTAGGTTCTACTAAAGTCTATTGTATCTGTAACTAAACCTGACATTGGAGGAGAAATTGGGAAGCCCCCATTTGGATCTCCATCTGTTATGCAGGTAATTAGGCACTTTCAACATTTTTCATTTAAAAAAAAAGAGGGCAAAATCTCTGTACTAACAATCCCAGTATGATTATGTGTAAAAAAATTATTGGAAAAAATGTTTTTATTGATGAGCCGAAAATTGCTTCAACTTATTTCTTTTACTTTATTTATCAATGTATTCTATTACATTTAAATATTGAGATGAAAATATGATAAAAACTTTTGTATTCCTCTTTTTAAACTTGGGATTGCAAATAAATGATTAGAAGTATATTTTCTGTACCATGAAAAACCAGTTTTAAAATAATTTTAGAATATACTTTAAGCATCTAGGTATTACTTAAAAACTGCTTAATATTTTCAACAAGTATTCAAAAATTCCATATGCCTTTCAAAGTTGAGTATGTGAAAAAATTTGTTGTTACTCTGTAATGTACCTTACTATGTTCATACAAAGAATATGCAGTTATTTGTATTAGATTTTATTGAATGATTTTTCTCCTTCAGAGAAATCTAGTTTTTGTCATTTATAAGTACTATCTCTGAAAAGCAAGCTTAAATAACATTTTTATAGCTTTTTAAAAAAAAATTTGGTTTTTTTTCTACAAAACATGTTATATATTTTTAATGTAAAATAATATAAAAAATATTTTTAAATTTCATTAAATTTTTTTAACAAAAGTTATTTTAAATAATTTTATTAATATAAACCTTGCAAGTTTAAAAAGAACAAGAGTGATCCAAAAATTGCTTTTCTCGTTCTCTGGTTCACTACGTATATTTTTTACACTAAAAAATTACACCACAAATTAAATGGCTGGAACTCTTAGAAAAAGAATTTTATTAGAGTGTTCTCCATAGGCTCTTACTCTCTTGAAGTTTACACATACACTGAATTCTACACACATTAGTGCCCTCTCGCGACAAATATTCATGTTGTTGTGGGCCTCACACATACACAAGCATTATTTGTTCAACACTGAACAATTGCTTTTTTTGCAATTTAAATGATTTCTAATTTTATCCCCCATTTAATTTAATACTCCCATCTTTCCCAGGTTTTTTACAGACAACTCTATATGTATTTTTAAAAATCATTTAGCATCTTATATTTATTATTTTTAGAATATAAGCAATAACTTATATTAGAAAAATATGAAAAAATTGGCATGAATTTTTGTAATAGTTTCCAAGTGTTTGAAATTTAGGTATTGAACTTATTTAAAAATATTAAATGCAGTTAAGATATAAGATACAATTTTGTATTTTAATATACGGTCAAAAAGGAACATCTATTTTGCGAATTTTATGGTCAAAACAAATTTTACGAACTTCGGTTTTGCAAATTTTTTCCTGGAACCAAGAATATAAAGTATAATGAAAGACAAATCACTGTTCAGTGAATTTTCCTCATAGTGAACTTTTTTCGGGATTTAGTTATTTTATTAAATAAAGGTTAGACTGTTTCACATTTTGCTTGAGATGTTTGTTATTAGGGTTTCTTTCCTGGAAGATCACAAGATTTCTGTACTTTTTCTATTCCCGGGTATTATAATTCATTCCTGGGAATCGCATGGGGCTTCAATAGTTTGTCGACAATGGTGAAAAAATTTTTAGAAATAATGTCAGCAATTTTAAAAACATTAATTGACATTAAGGCTATCTTTGGCTAATGTTAAAGAATAGGAGCCTAATTCGGAATATTTTTTCAGATATAAAAGTACTCAAACATTAATACTATATTCTGGCTACACTATCCTGTAGAGAATCTCTTATTTTATCATACTACTCATTTTTATCCAAGTTGAAACATTTTTTCTTTTATAAAATGTGTTATGCCTTTTTTTTTCTTATCTCAGAATGTTAACTGAGCTATCTCTTCACATGTTAAAAGGAAAAACTAATTATTTATGAAATATTTTGAAATTTTAAAAACACTGTATTATAAACAAATGCATGAGTTACAATGTCACAAATTTTAAAAAAAATTGAGGCATTTTTTTTTTCTGTCTGAATATGTGCTCCGCGTCAAGTTCATGCTCTTGTATGTATGGCGAAAACAGCCTTAAAGAAGAGCAAATGATGGCCAATGTAGATTTTGAAGGTATGACTACAGTTGTAGCAGGCTTAAAGTCAGTTAAAAATTGGCTTAGAAAAATTATGCAGTTGAAATGCAACAACTGCAGAAGATGTATTTTCTTTTGTTACTGGAGAATTAAACAAACAAAATTTAAAATTTGTGAAAAACATGAAATATTCTCTAATTTAAAGGATTAATGAGAGATGCAACATTAATTTAATAGGATTAATGCAATATCTGAATTTGAGGAGAAAATACAAAGCAGCTGCAGTTACTATCGATATTTCGTGATTACCTAGTAAAAATTGTTTGGTTAGACAAGCCCAAATGATAGGGACAAGGCTTTTCTGCATGGAAGAGGAATCAATATCCAACTCTCTGCATTCAGAAGAGAGCATGGAGATTTTGAAAGAAAAACCTCTGAGTTGGACGAAAAAATAGAGAAAGCAATTTACTCTAAAACAAAAGTTTTATATTGTTCAACCAAAAAAAAAGAACCAGTTTCAACAAAATCATGAAACAAAAGATGCAGTTGTTTGACTCGATTGATTGAAAATCCATCACCAAACATTATAAAACTGTGTGAGGCTTTAAAAACACTTCCTACAACTTCAGTTGAAGCCGAGAGAGCATTTTCTGCTGCCGGATTGTTTGTCACAAAGCTTAGAACTAGGCTGAGTGATAAAAATATAAATTGGGTATGCTTTCTGAAATCATATTTAAAAAATGACTAATCAATTTATTATACATTTTTTGTATTTTTTAGTTTATCATTTAAAGAAGTATTAATTTTGGAATTTTTATGTGTATTCTTATTTTATATAATTATTATTGATTTTATTTAAAAATAACTTGTTTTTAAACTTTTTGAAATTTTGATGTATTTCCGGAAATGACAATTACATTCCCAGAATTTCCTGGGAATGGAAAAACCCGTGAAATCAGAAACCCTATTTGTTATAACTTCATAAAATAAAGTATTGTTTTTATAATATTCCCTTTTTAGATTGTTCAGAACTTTGTTTCTCACAAATTTGGTAATCTTCCAAATGATCAGCTGAAATTCAAATACAAATTATCAGAACAGGTCTTAAGGATTTGGAAATTGAAGCATTTGAAGACTCCAAAGGATTTCCAACTTAAATATCCAGATGTAAATCAAAAGGCTTATATCAAATTGTACAGCCGGTAAGTATTTTTAATTTTAGATTTTTGTATATTTCATGGAATTAAATTAAAAATATTAAATATGATCTGATTTCATTTATTTGTAAAAAAATTTCTAAAAACAAAAAATTCAATTTGCAAAAAGAAAAAAAAGCTTGAAAAAATATTTATTTAAAAACGTGCAATACAAAAATAAATATAACAAAATTTGATTAAAAAACTTGTAATAAAAACTGTGTAATATAAATAATAAATATATAACTAAATTAAATATGGAATTGTATACATATGTTTATTTGTATATGCATGCTTAATATACAATTAAATAACATGTACTTAATAATTCTTGAATAGATTGTTTATAGATGCATATAGAGATACTACTTTTTAAGTAGAATACCTTTCAGATTTTAACTAAGAACACAATACATTTTCTGCATACTGTTAATGGTTTAAGAAATATCTGTTAATATTTTTTAAAAAGTTATGAATAGTTACATGGCTTAGGAAACATAGAATAATAGAACGTATATTAAAATTTGAGTTAGATTATATTTTTTAATAAATTCATATGATCTAATGCTTTTTTTCCCATTTAAACAAAAATTAAAATGTCTTGTTTGTTGAAAGCCATAATTTATAATCATACAGATTAATGAAATTGCATGGAACAAGAAACCATTTAAGAATTATGATAATTTCTTGTTTGATTTTTGTGTGACTCTAAATTATTTGAAGTTAAAAAAAATTGATTAAAGACATGTTTTATGTGTTCCTTCTTATTCTCTAAATACTCTACAATTGCTAATGTTTATTTTGTCTCATCTTTCATACAGAGTAAAACTATTCAGTATTTAATCAATAAATCTTATTAGTAATTTATATAATATGTTCTTCATGTAAACTTTTTATCTTATTTTTGTGTGGAAATGTGGTTCTAATGCATTTTCAACTCATTTGAACATCAATTAAAGGTTAATTGTTTTATTTATGTATATGGTTATATTTTTCTTTTTTTGCTGTTAAAAAACAGAAATTTGATGTCTGTGCTATAATATAAATCAATATATAAATCTAAAACAATTTTTTGACGTTCTTTTCCTCAGATGGTTTTGTTTTTGCCATGTTCCAGTGCATTGTAAATCGTTACCACATTACGATATGTCTCGGATATTTGGCCGTGAATTTTTACAAATGGTATTTCCTTATTATTTTGAAGAAATAAGGAAAAGTAAATTTTCTTTAGAGGAAGATAAAATACACTCTAAAGTTTTTATTCAAATTCTTAGGTAAAGTCAATTTTTTTAAAAAAATTATTTAACTATTTCAAAAAAATTTCAGTAACATCAAGTATCCAAGCATATTATTATTATTTTTACTGTTTCAAAGTATCTTAATATTTCATCTATCTAGTAGATTTCTTATATGTATTTTGTGCATAATAAAGCAAATCTAACTGAATTATAAGCTATATTTATTATTATTTTATTTTTGTATAATTTGCCAATTAAATAAGTAATATAATTTTGGAATAAAATTTATTTATAGATGACAATTTAATGATGAATTCACAAATAATAGTAATCTTAACCTATCCATATATTTATCTACTGCTATAATTTTTTTTTCTCCTTTTTAAAAAGGAATACAATTTAGTTGTAGAATTTTAAAAAAATCTCTGAATTGTTTCAGTGTTTAAAACATATTAAATAAACACATAAAATTCATAATTTTTCTTGTAAAATGTTGATATATGCTGTTATTAATGAAATTCAATATGCAGGTTCATGTCAGCATTGGCTGATGAAATGAAGAATGATGATTCACCAATTTGGTCAATTAGTAAAACTTCATCAATCAATGGCTCATTACAAAAATCACCATCACTTAATAATCTTCCCATGAGTAATACCATCATAAATACGGAAATAGGTAAGAAGTCCAGAAGTGATAAATTATAATGCAGTACAATAATAAGATATTTTGTTCAGTGAAGTTCTGATTGTTCATTAAAAAATATATATATATATTATTGTATAAGTTCTTACATATGCTGAAATTACTTTTGGAAGTTAGTAAACTTCATTGCTGATATTACATTAAGTTCAAAGTTTCCTTTTGTTTTGAAAATTAGGACAGAGTTACTTTAGTGTTGTCCACATCATTCAGTTATTATTCCAAATTAAAAAGATCTGTACTAATAATCCTTTTATAGTTGTAGAATTTCAATAGTCTTGATCAATATGAAATGCAGTTTGTGTTATCTCACATTAGTATAGCTTGGGTGTGGGGAGTGGTATGCCATGAAATGCATTCTTTATTAAGTATCGTATTATAAAGTCTTGTTCCATTTGCCTTTGTGTTGCTTCTAATGTAATATTAATAAACCAATCAATTTTGTTATTGAATTAATGAGTCCAATTATACTTTATGTATTTTGAAAAAGAAATAAGTTGTAAGACTGAAGTAGAAATTTAGTAGATGAATATTTTCACTATCTTGCTATGTTATAAAATAAGTTGAAAGCTGAAAAGAGAAATTATAGAAAGCAAAAATTAATTTTAGTTCTACTTTTTTTTTAGCTATCAGTTGAATGAAGTTAGATGATGTACTTTTCAATATTTAATTTAAATAAAGAAAAAATCATTTTTGTAAGAATGGTTTTGTAGATATTTATATTTCTAAAGTGGCTGTAAAAATCAATTTCTCTAATTTTACCCAAACATTACCATTTAAGTAATATCTTTATTTTAAAAATTTATTTTAGAGGTACATTTATTACTTTTTTCCAAATCATAGAAAAATGAGAATTTGTATAAATTAGTAAGAATCTCTTCTGAATCACACACTTGTTTTGTGTGGTGACACATCTCTACAAAGTTAACTCTGATTTTATTAATATGTATAAAAGGATTTGGCTATTGTATGTGTTCTTGGACAACACATATTTTGTTGATTTCGAGAGGGGTATTTATTTTTGATTTAAATTCATGAAATTACGTCTGACAGCTATGCAACTGTGTACAGTTTATTTTGAAGTAAAAATATTAACATTTTTTTTTTTGTAACAGTCAATTCTATGCATTTAATAATTTAAATTTCTATTTTTTTATAAAACCTTTTTTTTATTTGCAGAGATTTTTAGGAGTTTACTTTTTAGATTATATTTAACGCAACTTGTATTTTGTTTTGATTTCTACAATTCTTATCTTGAATATACTTTTAAAAATAACCAATTTACTGTTTAAAGTATAATTAATATTTATTTGTTAGTTAATTTGATTAAAAAAAACCCCATTCACCCTTTTATTTATTAATTGAAAAAGTTTGCACAACATTTTTAAATAATTATTTTTGGATTAGATTCAATATTATTCTTAATATAAGGTTTTGTTTGATTGTCCTCAGAATTTCATCTATTTTTATTATTATATGTATGTTCAAGTCATTTCAATCTCTTTAGTACATAGATTATTAAAAACTCTCTCTCTCTCTCTCTATATATATATGACATATTTCAAATCAAAACCAAGCTTATTTTTAAAAACGGTCTTCATTCAGCGAGCCATTTTTACATGTTCTGTCGCTGAGAGAAAACAACACTAAAGTGAAATCTAACTGCTTCACCACTTATGCCTAGATGTGTGAAGCATCTCTTATTTTATGAGTTGTACTTGAAAGTGTTAATGCTGACATTTGGACTATAAAATATAATGATCTGGGATAGAAGTTGTTCAATACTCAAATTCACAACTCATTCACAAACTGTAAACTAAGTGCGAAATAAATGATGTGGCTACGAGTGTTTCTCAATTTAAATAAAACATTTATTAAGTATTTACAAGGATGCATAAAAAAG